>PVIW01005887.1:0-97438 GCA_004026585.1 Noctilio leporinus
AAGAGATGCTAAAGGGTCTGCTTTAAGAAGATGAAGAAACAGAAAAAGACAGAGAGTAATATATGTACAAGGGGGGAAATGTCAGTGAATAAGTATCTGTTGATAATAACCTTAAACATAAATGGATTAAATGCACCAATCAAAAGACAGAGGGTAGCTGAATGGATAAGAAAATATGACCTACATATATGCTGTTTATAGGAGATCCATCTTAGAACAAAAGATCGACACAGACTGAAAGTGAAGGGAAGGAAAATATACTTCAAGGAAATTGACATGAAAAAAAGGCTGGGGTAGCAATACTCATTTCAGACAAAATAGATTTTACAATAAAAGTCATTAAAAGAGACAAAGAATGATATTTCATAATACTTAAAGGAAAAATTCAGCAAGAACATGTAACCCTTTTAAACATAGTATATGCACCCAACATAGGAGCACCCAAATATATATGGAAAATCTTGAAGAACTTCAAGAAGGATTTGGATAGCAACACACTCATAATAGGGAATTTTATACCCCATTATCAACAATATATAGATTTCCCAAGCAAAGAAACACAAGGATATTGTGATATTGAACAACACTCTAGATTAAATGGACTTAACTGATATATACAGAACTTTTCACCTTAAAGATGCAAAATATACATTCTTTTCAAATGCATATTCTCAAACATAGACTGCATGGTAGGACACAAGACAAGCCTCCACAGATTCAAGAAAATTGAAATCATACCAAGCAACTTCTCAGATCACAATGGCTTTAAATTAGAGACCAAACTTAAGGGGAAAAACCAAAAACACTTGAATTTATGAAGACTGAATAACATGCTATTACATAATGAATGGGTTAACAATGAGATCCAAGAAGAAATAAAAGAGTTTCTGGAAACAAATGACAATGAATACACAACACCCCAAAACCTATGGGACATAGCAAAGGTGGTCTTCAGAGAGAAGTTTATAGCAATACAGGCCTACCTAAAAAGGTTAGAAGAAGCTTATGCAAACAATCTAACCATAAAGCTACAATAACTAGAGGAGCAACAATAAACAAAGCCCAGAGCAAGCAGAAGGAAGGAAATAATCAAGATCAGGGCAGAATTAAATGACTTAAACACTAAAACAACAATTAAAACAATCAATAAATCCAGGAGCTGATTCTTTAGAAAGATAAACTAAATTGACAAGCCTTTAACCAGACTTATCAAGAAAAAAAGAGAGGACCCAAATAAACAAAATCAGAAACAACAGAGGAGAAATCACAACTGATACTTCAGAAATACAAATGATTGTAAGAAATTATTACAAACAACTAACTATATGACAACCTTGGTGAAATGGACACATTTCTGGAAACATATAATCTACCAAAACTGAATCCAGGAGAAGCAGTAAACCTGAATAGACTAATAACAACTAGTGAAATTGAAGCAGTAATCAAAAAAGTCCTGGCACATAAAAGCCCTGGACCAGATGGCTACATGGGCAAATTTTACCAAATATTTAGAGAACTATCTCCCATCCTTTTCAACCTATTCCAAAAATCCAAGAAGAGGGAAGACTATCAAACTCTTTTTATGAGGCCAATATTATTCTAATCCCAAAACTAGGTCAAGACACAACTGAGAATGAAAACTACAGGCCAATATCTTCGATGAACATAGATGCTAAAATTCTCAACAAAATATTGGCAAACTGGATCCAGCAATACATTCAAAATATCATTCACCATGATCAAGTGGATTTCTTCCCAGGGATGCAAGGATGGTATACCATTCGCAATCAATAAATGTAATATGCCACATAAACAAAATGAAAGATGAAACCCATATGATCATATCAATATATGCTGAAAAAGCATTTGATAAAATACATCAACCATTTAGGATACAAACGCTCAGGAAAATAGGAATAGAGTCCATGTATAAGAAACCTAGTCAACATCATACTCAACTGGGCAAACACTAAAAGCTTTCCCCTTAAGATCAGGAACAAGGCAAGGCTGTCCACTCTCTCCACTTCTGTTCAACAAAGTTTTAGAAATCCTGGCCATAGTAATCAGTCAAGAAAAAGGAATCAAAAGTATCCAAATTAGAAAGGAGGAAGTAAAACTGTCATTATTTGCAGATGATAGGGTACATACAAGAACCGATAGTCTCTACCAAAAACCTATTCAACCTAATTAGTAATTTTAGCAAAATAGCTGGATATAAAATCAATATTCAGAAATCAAAGGCATTTTCATTTACCAACAATGAAACATCAGAGAGAGAAGTTAGAAAACAAATCCCATTAACCATAGCAACAAGAAAAATAAAGTACTAAGGAATAAACTTAACCAAGAAGATAAAAGACTTGTACTCCTAAAACTATACAACACTGAAGAAATAAATTAAGGAAGATACAAATAAATAGAAGCATATACAATGTTTGTGGATGGGAAGAATTAACAACATTAAAATGTCCCTATTACCCACAGCAATCTATAGATTCAATGCAATCCCAATTAAAATACAAATGACATATTTCACATATAGGAAAATGATTTCAAAAATTAAATGGAGCCAAAAATGACCAAGAATGGCCAAAGCCATCTTGAGAAAGAAGCTCAAAGTAGGAGGAATCACAATGCCAGATATCAAACTATACTACAAGACCACTGTAATCAACAATCTGGTACTGGCGTAAGAATAGAAATATAAAAAGGGGATGCATGTAATACAACAACAGTAAAATTAAAAAAAAAAAAAAAAAAAGAATAGACATATAGATCAATGGAACAGAATAGAGAGCCCAGAAATAAAACCAGGACTCTATGGTCCATTAATATTCAACAAAGAGGGAAGAAACATAAAATGAAGTGAAAATAGCCTCTTGAACAAGTGCTGTTGGGAGAACTGAACAGGGACATGTAAAAAAAGAAAAAATGAAGGTAGGCCACAAACTTATACCATGCACCAGAATAAACTAAAGATGGATAAAGGACTTAGACATAAGCTGTACCACCATAAAAGTCATAGAGGAAAACAGGCAGTAAAATTTCAGATATCTCACACAGCAATATTTTCACCAATACTTCTCCAAAGGCAAAGGAAATAAAGGAACAAATAAACAAATGGGACTATATCAAATTGAAAATTTTCTGTTCAGCTAAAGAAAACATCAACAAAATTAAAAGTGAACCAACTGTATGGGAAAAGATAGATGCCAATGAAACCTCAGACAAGGGTTTGATATTCAAAATACATGAAGAACTTCTATGACTCAATACCAGGGAGACAGATAGCCCAATTAAAAATGGGCAAAGGACCTGAACAGACACTTCTCTGAGGAGGACGTACAATGGGCCCATAGACATATGAAAGAATGCTCAACATCACCAGCCATCAGAGAGATGCAAATTAAAACCACAATGAGATAGCACCTCACACCTGTCAGAATGGCCATCATTAACAAATTAACAAACAAGTGATGGTGAGGATGTAGAGAAAAGGGAGCTGTGGCTCATTGTTGGTGGGAATGCAGACTGGTACAGCTACTATGGAAAACAGTATGGAATTTCCTCAAAAAACTAAACATGGAACTGCCCTTTGACCCAGTGATTCCACTGTTAGGATTATACCCGAAGAATCCTGAAACACCAATTCAGAAGAACCTATATACCCCTCTGTTCATAGTAGCACTATTTACAATAGTAAGTGCTGGAAACAGCCTAAGTGTCCATCAGTGGATGAATGGATCAAAAATCTTTGGTACATTTACATAATGGAATACTATATAGCAGAAAGGAAGAAGAAACTCCTACCTTTTGGGACAACCTGGATGGAACTGGAGAGTATTATGCTTAGTGAAATGAGCCAGTCAGTGAAAGACAAATACCATATAATCTCACCCAATACAGGAGACTAATGAACAAAATAAACAAACAAGCAAAACAAAACCAGTAGCATGGAAACAAGGAACAAACTTTCAGTCTTCAGAGGAGAGTGGGGAGGAGGAGAAAGAGGCAAAGAAAGGGAACAGTTTAGTCAAGGAACCAGCATGGATGACCCATGGACGTTGACAACATGTGGGATTGAATGCTGGGGAGAGGGGGGAAGGGGGAGGGTAGGGCAGGGGAGAGCAGTGAGGGGAAAAGGGGATAAATACAACAATAAATTTTTAAAAAGATGAAAGCTGTTAATTTGATGTTCAATATATTTATTTTTTCCCTTGGTTGTGCCTTAGGTATCACATTTCAGAAACCAGTCCCCAAGGTCACAAAGATTTATATCTATGTTTTCTTCTAAGAGTTTTATCGTTTGAGCTCTTATGTTAGGATATTTAATCCATTTTGAATTAATTTTTGTATATGTTGTGTATATATAGGGTACAAATTGATTCTTTTGCACATGGATACGAATATCTACTTGTCCTGGTAACATTTGTTGAAATGTTGATTTTATTTATTTATTTATTAAAAAAAAATCCTTACCCAAGCATATATTTATTGATTTGAGAGAAAGAGCAGGACGGAGAGAGAAAGAGGGAAACATTGATGTGAGAGGGAAACATCAATAGATTGCCTTGTATATATGCCCCAACCAGGATTGAACCTGCAACCTAGGTATGTGACCTGCCCAGGGATCACATTTGCATACACCTTAGCCCTGGCTGGGGTGGCTCAGTTGGTTGAGTATCATCTCACAAACCAAAATGTCACTGGTTTGACTCCTGGTCAGAGCACATGCCTACATTGTGGGCTCTGTGCTCTGTCCCTAGTCCAGGCACTTGCAGAAGGCAACCAGTCTGTGTTTCACATCAATGTTTCTCTTATTCTCTTTCTTCTCCTTTCCCCTCTCTCTAAAATAAAATACATTAAATAAAAAAAAAAAGACCTCTGCAACTTTTTGGTGTATGGGATGATACTCCAACTAACCCACTGGCTAGAGCAAAATGTTGGTTATTTTTAGAGTCCAATATGGAATTAAAAACTTCCAAATGTTATCTACTGTAGGGAAGACTGAGGTGAGCTAAATCAGTAAGCTAAGGTCTTTTTTTGTCATTATTGGGGGATATAGTATTAATTCTAGGCATTTTCAGAAAAACACATACTTGTGTTTATGTATCAAAATCTAAGAGCAACCATTAAAATAAACAAACAGAAAGGAATACATAAAATTGCATTTATTTAATGAAACACAGAAAATAGAAAGAAACTATGGCAAATAAATACATGGTAAGATGGCAGAAAAACTCAAACATACCAGTATCATAATAAACGTGGCCCTGGAAAATTCACCTGGTAAACATGGAGATACTCATAGTGGGTAAAACTGTCAGTCCACCTATATGCTGTTTATAAGTAATGTAAGAGAAAAATCTGAAGCAAAACCACATAAATAAAAGGTTCTGGGATGAAAAATAGATACAGGCGAGCTAACAGATAGAAAGTCTCCATAGACATATAACATGGGACAAAATAGAATATGAGGCAAGGGGTGGCCACCTTACTGGAAGCTGAGAAGGGAGGCAAACCCCGTGGTCTCATGAGGCTCAGATTAAAACCAAAATGTTAAAATAAAACTTCCTTTCTCTCTCTAGGAGTTGTTAGTATGCTGAGATCAACTTAAGTGGATCATACATCTAAATTTTAGAGCTAAAATTTAAAAGTATTTGAAGTATAGGACTACAGCCTCATAATCTTGGATTAGGCAAAACATTCTTCTAAATGACATGAAAGCACAAGAGATGAAATTTCAAATAGGTAAGTCGGACATCATCAATGTTAACACATTTTGTACAATAAAGGACACTACCAAGAAAGTGGAAAAATGAGCACATACTGGGAAAAATATTAACAAATCATCATATCTAAAACACACAAAGGACACTTACAACTCAATAGGCAAAAGACAAATAACCTAATTTAAAAATGGGCAAAGGAGGCCCTGGCTGGTAGCACAGTGGATAAGGTGCCGGCCTGCGAACCCAAAGGTCGCAGGTTCGATTCCCAGCCAGGGCAACATAACCAGGTTGCAAGCCAGGTCTCCAGTCAGGTCTGTGGCTGGAGGCAGGTGAAAAGCAACCACACATTGATGTCTCTCTCCCTCTCTGCCTCTCTCTCTTTCCCTCTCTCTAAAAATAATGAAATAAAATCTTTAAAAAATAAAGGGGGCCCCTGGCTGGTAGCACAGTGGATAAGGTGCCGGCCTGCGAACCCAAAGGTCACAGGTTCGATTCCCCAGCCAGGGCACGTAACAGGTTGCAAGCCAGGTCTCCAGTCAGGTCTGTGGCTGGAAGCAGGTGAAACGCAACCATACATTGATGTCTCTCTCCCTCTCTGCCTCTCTCCCTTCCCCTCTTTCTAAAAATAATGAAATAAAATCTTTTAAAAAAATGGGTAAAGGATTTGAATAGGCATTTTTCCAAGGAAGATTTTTAAATGACCAATAAACACTTGAAAAGATGCTCAACATCACGACTCACTAGGGAAATGCAAATCAAAGCCACAATGTGATAGTACTCACACTCAAAAGAATGGCTACTAAAAATAAAAGATGGAAGATGTAGAGAAACTGGAATATGCATACATTGCTGGTGGGAATGTATAATGGTGTTACACCTGTTCAGAACAGTTTGGCAATTCATTACAAAGTTAAACAGAGTTAGCTTGTGACCCAGCAATTCCCCATCTAGGTATACACCTGAGAGCTAGAAACATATCTTCATGCAAAAACTTGTGCTATGAATGTTCATAGCAGCCAAAAAATGAAAGCAACTCAACTCCCATCAACTGATAAGTCAGTAGCATGTGGTTTGTTCATACAATGGAATATTATTTGGGCATAAAAAGTAATGAGGTGCTGACATATGTTACAACATGGATGAACCTTGAAGACATTATACTAAGTAAAAGAAGTCAAACACATAGGATCACCTGTTGTATGATTCTGATGATATGAAATGTCCAGAAAAGCCACAGAGACAGAAAGTAGATTAGTGGCTAGAGTAAAAGGAAATAGGCAGCGATTGCTAATATGTATGAAGTCTCTTTTTGGCATGATAACAAATGCTCCATAATTAGATAATGGTGGTAGTTGCACGACCTTGTGAATATACTAAAAATCAACAAACTCTATACTTTAAAAGTGTGAAATTTATGGTATGTGAATTATATCTTAATTAAAAAACTGATGAGTTAACCTAAATATCCATCAATAGGAGATGTTAAATAAACTATAGTAGACCATACTATGAAAATGTTATGCACAGGGTTGAAACAATGGGGTAGATCTTTCTGTACTGATATTAAATGATGTCGAAGATTTACTATTAAGTGGTAAGTGCAAATTTCAACACATATAACAGCATGCACAATATGATCCTATTTCTGTAAGTACACCCACAAATAAAATGAATATGGACAGATATACCCAACTGGCAAGTGTGGTTCCTGTTGGGTGGAATCAGATGGGAACCAAAGGAAACTTTTGTTTATTTGTATTGCATACATTTTAAATCAAGAAGAGTGTATTCTTGTATTGTTTGAAAATAAATTTTAAAAAAGAAAAGGGGAAAACATAGTGAGCAAAAAATGGCTTAAATCAGTCTTAGCATCCAATAGCCAGGAGCAGCAGAGCTGCCAAGGACACCAGAGATGGTGGTACAGTTTCACTGTCCTCTTTCTCATTCAGCCCAGGCCTTCAGAAATGAAGGAGTATCTCTTGATTTGATGTTTGTCAACCATGTACAGTGTCACAGCCTTCATTTGCACATTGCTTTGTAGTAAACAGAGATTTGATACATGAAACACAAAACCAAAAACTCTCTTAACAAGGATATTCCAGGCTCTATCATAGGTTTTCATTACTTTTTCACTCTAAAGTGACACTTATTTCCTGCCAAGAGTATTCTTAGGTTGGTTCTTCTCCTTTCTTTAAAATGCTGCTGTCCATTTTAGTAATTCAGGTAGATTCATACATTCATAGAGGAAAAGATAGTTTGTGATTGATTAGATGATTATATTTAAAACAGAATTCTGTAACACATGAGAAAGGACATTTTGCTCAGAAGTTCTAGGAAGAGACATAGGATGTTTTTGAGTCAGAGTGATAATTGATTTCAAGGTTTATTAAGATGCTAAAAAGTAATTTTCCTGAAGCACTAATATTTACCTTTAAACATAAAAGTGCTTGTAAATCTGTAAGGCTCATTCTGTTACTGTAAGCACACTGTTTCTTTAGCCCTCAGGCTGTGCTGCATGAGTTTCTTATGATTTATAGATAAAGCAAACTCTCCAAATAGTAAAATAAATGGACAATGATTCCATCATCTTTGTACATGTAAATTTAAACTCAGACAAAATATAGGATCCTCCACTACCTCATCATAGATGTGCTCCACTCCTTCCTAACATCTTTCCAAAAAATAATTCACTATTGAATATTGAATATGGAGTTTTGTTTACCTGCAATATGAATAACATTGCTATGTGGGAGCAACTTTTATTCTAATATGAGATACACAGTTAAAAGGGATGTAACATTTGCCCTTTCTTATGCAGATATGAGCCACCACCAAAGTGAAAACACTTCAGGTTCTAGGCATGCAGACAGCCTAAATGCACCTTGGGAGATGACACTCCTCTGCAGCAGTAAAAGAATCCTGGTACTTGGTGGGGATGCACTGGAATTTCCTTGGAAAAAGTGTTTGTGAATTTTGAGAAGGAAAGCTGGAAGAAATGATTCTCACTGAAGCCACTGGTCTTTGTTAATTGCTTGGCTTAAGATTTTTCTCACGTACTTAAAGATACAGGTAAGAGCACATGGTTTCATCAGTAGTAGTAATCTGTAACGTTGATGCTTAACAAACCATTACAACTACTTGAATTAAAATAGTGACTATCTACACACATTCTGGACATTCTCCCTAACCATATCCAAATGCTCTAACCAGAAATCTAAAATGAACAGATATGATAAAAATGAACTTAAGCTATTTTAATATTGAAGAGCAAGACAACTATGAAACTGGTATTAGATCTTGTTAATACAGAACTTTCATCAAAAGCTATAATATGTAGCTTTTACAGCATAAATTACTGTACAGAATTGGCTTATTTAAAATCTTCAATTCTGGACACAATCTGAAGACCAATTCCTGTAAGAGTTGAGAAGATGAAGGCCCTATACTTTGTTTTTGTGGCTGCTAAAACTGGATCATTGGAAAAGTCTTCCAGGAGATATACAGGTTTCCATGTTGCTAACAGCTCATCCAAGGTGGAGATGAAGAATTTGAAAGTGTTTGAAGTGATGTACAAGGACTTTGCCATTGAAATACTGAATTATAAGTTGCTGACTCCATGACTAAACATTCAAGATGACATAGATTAAGAAAATTGTAGAATTTTAAATTCCTGTTTTGACCACATGGGAGCAACTTTAAACTTGATTCCATAGAACTGTAATATATCTAAGCCTCCTTGTGCTAATGAATCTTGTGGTGCTACTCTGGAATTTTTTACCTCAGTACCTGGAATTCCACTGGATTAGGTGTTGTATTCCTGTGGAAAGGGTCTTAGAATTGATTTGGGTTTAAATCAAGCTGGGTTTCTCTGGGCCTTCAGCAGCTATGCTTTTGAGCTGGAGAAAGGCTAGAAAAGGGATTTCTAGTGAGGATGAAATGCAGGGTTCTTTTTGAATGAGTATTTCATGATTATTTTGGCTAACCTCAAAGTGCCGATGTAGGGACACAAGGAAGCCCTGTGTCTAAATAATATAAATATTAGGTAAAAGCTAAACACAGCAATCCACCTTTTGGGACCTGACCTCATGGTATGAAACATTTAGATCATTGGTCAAAGTTCCAGTCTTTGTCCCAATGTTTGGGGGTAGAATGTTCTGTCTTCAGTTAGGCATTGCAAAAATAACTAAGTTCTGTTGTTTTTCCTTTCTCTTCATACTCTAAGGGTTAGCCTCTAATTAAGAGACCATGTTGAGAAAAGCACCTAATCCCTTAGAGAGAAAAAATCCATCCATTTTCTCAAGAGAGGTTTCCTCTTTCCTGAAGCTCATGACATACCCAAGTCCCTCATGACAGATCTCCTTTCTCAGGGACAAATTTCCCAGTGCAGCTGTCCTCTACTCCCTGATCCCAAACAGCAACAACAACAAAAATGACCGTCAGAGGCATGAGAAACACACGAAGAGAACTCAGCCTCCCAGCTTTCACGGAGAAAACATGAGAACACAGGAGGTGAGACTGCTGGATGAGGATATTGGAAACATGGTGTTCAATAGGCAAGTTATTTTCTCATGGCAGATAGCACACATTGGAAGCTTGGACTCTATTGTCCTTTTCTTTTCCATCAGGATACCCCTCGATTTCTGAAGGCCTGGGCTGGATGAGAAAGAAAGAGAAGTGAAACTGTACCACCATCTTTGGGGTACACGGCAGCTCTGCTGCTCCTGGCAAGGACAGACACCCTCCCACTCATTCATTAGACTTCTGCCTACAGGCAGGATAAACTCAAAGTGGTAACAACAAAGGCTGAGGCACTCCGTTACCCTCTTGGGCCTCCAAAATCTATCAGGGCAAGGTAAAGTACTATCTCCCACATCACATACCTCTGTACATTTGTCCTGCAGATAAAGTATATTTCTGCTCTGACAGATGCTTAACTCCCACTGAGTGTGGTAACTGGAAGCTGAAGATGCTTGCCCAGCGTTGATTCTCACTTCTCTCAGCGAGGTAGTCAGATGTTCTAAGTTACACTTCACATAGAGGAAACTGAGGCATGGAAAGGAATTGCACTCAAGGACCAGGTGCAGCAGGCAAAGGAGGAATGTGTTTGGCACCCAGTTATTTTCCTGACTTCTCATTCCCAAAGTCAACAGCTCTAATAGTGAATCTTGTTGTTTTTTTTTTAAACCGGCACTACTGCTAGTGACTGTTCTTTTAAAAAGCCAGGATATTAAATTTAATAGAACTTAAAAGGAAAAAACCCAATGGCACTAAAAAAGAAAATCAACCCAGCTCACAGAGAAGGACATTTTGGATTGAGTTTGCAGCCCTGGGAACTTAAGGGGATTAAAAAATCAGTTTTCAAGTTACTCGAAAGTCCCCAGAGAGGCCCCAGGGATAGCTGGTGATGCTATGAAAAGGCCTACACAAAGATTAACATGTTATATCCTTAGAAGTTTTGACATCTCAATGACATGGTCATACTTAAGGGTTTGTGATCAGTCATGCTATATATAGGGTGACGGTAACAAGGAGACTCAAAGAACATTCTTTAAAAAGTCAAACACCTTTGGCTACAGTGGGCAGAATGTTGTTCAGTCAGGTGCTAATAATGCATATTTCTCAGTGTCAAGTATTTTCTCTTAGCTCATTAGGGCATCTAGAAATAGAGATGATAAATACTTAGGAAAAATCAGTTTTCTTATGAAAACTAAAGGGTAGAAAACAATATGGAAAATACTGTAATTATTTTGGTAACTAAACAGCACTGTGTGAAAATCCTGACCATTTGTTTTATTTTACATCATAATGGGATAAAGAGTTTCTCTGATGAGCTTTTCCTAGTTAGCTTACAAGTCCTCTATTCAGCTTTCAGGCCTCATTATTGCTTCTTGATGCTTAAAGACAAATGCTGATTATTATGTTGACTTGCAATTAGTACCTTGAATTCATTCCTCAGATCTATGTATTTAAAACTTGCTGTGAAAGGATTTTCAAAGAAACACCTAGGGATTTAATCCCTTGGTTCCCATTACTCTAAGAGCTGTGAGTTTAAATCCCCTATTCAGCCAACCCAAAATTTATCCCCTGCTGCCTTGGATTGCCAATTAAATAATAAAAATCAAAACTGTGGTCAGATGTAATTAGTTTGAGAATAGAGTTTTATAATTTTCCTCATGCCAAGAAAACAAATGGACCCCTCTAATGATAAATACAGAATAATTCAGTTTGAACAAAGCACAAATCTCAAATCTGAACATTTCTTTTTTTTAAATTTTTATTTATTGATTTTTTGAAAGAGAGGGAGAGAAACATTGATTTATTGTTCCACTTATTTATGCATTCATTTGTTATTGGTTGATTCTTGTATGGGCCCTGACTGGGGGTTGAATCCCAAACCTTGGTGTAATGGATGACACACTAACCAACTGAGCCACCTGGCCAGGGCTCCTCAAATCTGAACATTTCTTGTGCTATTTGTCAGGAAGTTGTAATATTGAAAGACTGTGCTCTCTGGGAATGTGAGAATGAGGAAATAAACTCTGGCTCAAAATTGTAAATGCAGTTCATGTTTTTTTCCCTTTCATTAAAAAAGTCTTTCAAGACTTCAGTTGATCCAGATTATATAAAAAATGTGTTACTTTTAAAAAATATGCTTCTGATAGGAACAGGCTTCAGGTAAGTTGCAAGCAAAACAGCATAAGAGAAAGATAGTTTTTGAAAGAATGCTGAGCATTTGTTAGCCAAAACCATCTGTGAAAGAGGATCAAGTCTGTGGTCCTCGATCAAGCATAGCCAAGTCCTGTCCTGGCCATCTTTGGAATGAGGTGGTCTCCATGGTGACATGGAGCTAGGGTTCTATTTCATCAGAAGGCATATATGAACCTAAGGATATGCGCTGGATAAGGTGAAGTAAATGGTTTGTTTTTGTTATGGTTTTTGTCTCCTTGTTTAGTTTGGGGAGGAGGGGAATAAAAAAGAAGGGAGAGAAGAATGCAAATGAGATTAACAGAAAACCCCTTCTACACAGAGGGATATACTATGTGGCAAGACACTGATCTAACAGTTTCATCTTTGTTAAGTCAAAATTCTTTTATTCTACTCAACCAGATATTGCAAACATTATTTCACCATATTGGTCTGAGTTGGAAAAACCTGGCACACGTGAGACAGACAATTAACTTGCATCATTAAGAATGTAAGTAGAATAGAGTTCTGGGGCCATGGTTGGATAGGCCTCAATGCAGTCTTCAAGGTGAACTCCTCAGGTCCCCTACTCTGTGTTTTCTAAAACACTGGGCTGTGGTCTCCTGCACATGTGTGCACGTGCATATATGGCTGGGAAATAGGAAAAACAACTTGTTGAATGTAGTTATAATGAAGAAAAACATAATTTTTTTCCCATGAAAAAAATCAGACTTAGTGATGATAATCTGTGGGAGTTATGTTAAAAAAAAACAAAAAACAAAACAAAAAAAAAACACCTCATAAAACAAGGTTGTTTCTAGAGAGATTATGAACTGGGGACCAGAATGCTTATTTGAACATATTTTGATTCTCAAGTTTTCTTATAAAAATAGTCACAGAAGTTGGTGGATTTTTTTTTTTTTTTACGTACAACTCAATTTCTCTTATTTATAACATAAATCATTTAATGTAACATTGGCAACCTTAGAAAGGCAGACATATTTAATCCAAGTCAGTTTATAAATTCCAATTTCACATGGATTAAAAACTGCAGATAAATTAAGTCACAATAATATCCTGTACATGCATTAAGGCTGGTGACTGCTAAAGTCTCTTGGGTATCTACAAACAGGAAATCACACACAGATTACTGGGTCTGAAGAGTGTCTACATCATTTTAAAAAATCTTGCTTTTTTTGTTTTTTTGTTTTTTTTTTGGTGATACAGGTTTCAACAGTAACTCTGGAAAACCGTGAAAAATGTTATTTAAAAATATATATGTATATACTACTGCACAGTTTCAAAGATGTGATTCATAAATAATGTTGGCTGCACTGATTAATTTTATAACAATTATTGTACTTCCAAGGTGATGCGAACACGCAGTGACTTATACTCAATATTAGGCACTAGTAATATCCTTCAGGTGTACTACAGCTTTATGGTAGTTGTATTGTACATATATATTTTTAAATGTATGCATTTATACAAACTGTGTATATTATGCATGAGATGTCAGAAATGTACACAGCACTGTTATATAATACACACATCATTGTTGTATATACTAGGATAAGTTTTAGTGCAGAAAGTCTCATTGCATTGTGTTCTATATGTTCAATCTAATACACAATTTGTCAACTCCTCAGTTTATTTTTCAGTACAATCCTCTTTAGATAATGGGCCCAAGTTTCCATTTGTAATTTGAAAGTTTCCAGAAATATCTGCTTTTACCAAATCTTTCTTTCCAGGCACAATTCTGCACATAAGTCTGATCTGTGTAGAACAATAACAGATCCCAAATTTTGATTAGGAATGTAGTTGAGTTACTCTCTTTAAAAGGTAACTGCAACATTGTGATAAAAGCTGGCAATTACACAGGTCATGGATAGATAAGGTCAGTTGAACTTGTGTTGAACTTCTGAGCAAATAATATGTCTTCAAAATGGAAGAAATAATAATAGATATTATATGTTGAAATGGGAGAATCTCTATAAGGATAGGCATGAAACTGAGTGAGCAGTGGTTGTCTCGGGATTGGGACTATTTTCTACTTTCTGCATTTCTGTGTTGTCTGAATTTTTACAATGACGATTTAATCATCAGAAAATGCAAGAAAGATATTTCTACTTAGAACGAAACTAAATAAAAGTAAGTGATGAATGACCTTTACAAGCCACAGTAAGATGGTTCTTTACCATAATCATCTATATCCAAGCAAACAAAAACTGTTGTCCAACGTGTTCTACTGATAAAACAAAAGGCTACCCCCGAAATGACCAGGGTCAAGTTTTGCTGGGAAACATGGGTCATCAAAATGCTGATAAAATACCAGAGGCTACCTGTGTGTTTTGATGGGGTTTCATGGGCCAGCATACCACATGGATGCCACACAAGGCCTGCAGCTTGAAAGATGGACAAGGCCAGCAAAGCACCCCAGGGACACACTGAGTGAGTGTTGCCCTTTTATATGAGAGTTTGAGCATTTCATCAGAATTCAGCAGAGTAAGAGGAACTAAGCCTCATTCCTCCAAAACAAAATAAATATCCACAATTTCTTAAGTTAGATTTAAATTTCCAACCTCAAATGGGATCATGATCTCCACCACCAACTGCTAGCGGAAGGGGCGGGGCAAGCACCTTGGTTGGATAAACGTAAAACAGAAATTTTGTTCACAGTTTGAGAATTTTGAAGATTAAAGCCAAATGCAAATTTTACAAGACCTTCACTTGCTCATTTTAAATTAATTTCAGGTCTCCATTTGTACAGTTCAATTATTTCTAGTTTTGAATCAGTGCTTACAGTTAGGGAATTGTAGCAATCTTATTTCCACCTATACATCAGGCTGACAAAAATGTTAACAGTGAAACCAAGCCAATCAGACCATATAAGAGCATACATGAGTATCATAAATGTTTTGTGCCACCTTCGCCGTGAAAAGTGGGTTGCTCCTTAAACAGCATCACCTGTCTTTCTCAGACCATCGTGGTACAATTTTGTCAAGTAAGAGGCCTAAGAAACATTATTTTTGTTTTTAAAGTATAGCAAAGTACATCCTTTTTTTCCAGTTTTTCTTTTTAACCAATATTTTTAATATTCAAATATATTTAATAAGAACACTAAATCTACAGCATGACAAAGGACTATAAAAGAAACAAGTTTCAGACAAAAACTGTGACATCTTTGTCAAAAAAACTAAAATGTAAACTTAATTACAAAAAAAAGAGAGAAAAGAATTGAGGGCAAGAAGTAAACATACCAGACACACAGGATGTGACTATGATGTTCTGGGGGCTGTTCCTCTAAATGGCACTGTGATCTCTGCAGGAATAACATACCCTGCATAACAAGCAACTTGCTAATCAAAGCCTGAAAACATACCCCCAGTTCAAAATGCATTAATGTGGCACATCCTGTGTGAAGAGTGAGAGGATTACACATTATCAGGGTAGCAAGTTAGCAACAGACAGGCTCCTAGTGAAGGGGCATTCTAGGCAATGTCTTAATTTGGCCAAAAACTTTTGTAAGAAAGCTATCGTGGAAAGAAAAGACTTAAAAAATATCGGCTGACAAATGCCACATGGCTCTATAGCCACTGTGTCACAGTGGCAGGAAGAAGAAACACATGTGCTGGGCGGGCTTACTGTTGCATGTACAAATGATTTCAGTTCTTAACTGAGCTCCAAAACGCAGATGTCACTGAGTTAATGTCAGTTCACTTTCCAAGGCACTGAATTCTTACCATATCTCTGTGCCACTTTCATACTATTTTGGGGGCAGGGTAAGGAAGGCTTGTGGGAGTTGATCCATTTGCCCATTTGCTTACAACACATTTAGTTGATAATAAAGTTGGATGGAGGGGAGAGCATTAAAAAAAAAGGCAGGGTATTGGTAACATGCTACCTGGTAAACATCCAGCACAAAATAACTGACTTATTTTCATTACTCAATTACCCATTAATACATATAATCAAAGAATAAATGGGGAATAGTATATTAATACTGAAAGTAATCAATAATATAAGAACGAGATTCATCTTATCTGGCAGTCAAACTTTTGGTGTGCTGCATTGCACCTGGTTAACTAACCGTGAGATTTTGGTTGAATGTTCTAAAATGTCATGGTTTAACTTTGAAGTAGAAAGTTGTATGTGTATGATTGTGTGTGTATGTGTGTAAGTGTTTTTCCTCTAATTGGAAACCTCTAATCACTTTGTCTAGTCTGGGATTATGAAAACTAGACAAAGAAAATGTGTTCTAAAGAGCTGTCTGTCTCCCACATATACACAGGCTGCTTCTTCTACACCCACACATACGAACACACATGCCCTGGGAAAAGACCATTGTTCAATGCTGAGAAAATATTCACTGTAGTTTGATAGATGCTGTGGCCGGAACTTCAGTAGCACAGTGTCCAAAACAATGAGCTGTCCATGGAGATGAGAGCACAATCCAGCTCAAGTGTGAGGTGTCTATGACAGGTGGGTGCTGTTCCGTAGCCAGTGCAGACCCTGCTGGGAGTACTGGACCAGGTGCTCCATGCTGCTGTGTAGGGTGACAGGCCCCATGAGCAGATCCAGGTCATTGAAGAATTCTAGGGGACAGAGAGAGTTATTAGAGGGCCATACATGCTAAGTGTGCTATCCTGGGAGACCTAAGTGACTTCAAAAACTCCATTTATGGTCTTTGGAAAAATCAAGTATTCTCTCTTTTATCAGGCTACTTTACAAGAAACCCAAAGGTCAAGAACTCATCCTTTTATCCAAATAGACACTCTATTGGCAATTTTTAATTCAAGTGAGTAACATCCACTTAGCCAAGCAGCAAAGAAAACTAATTTTTTCAGACTGCATTCCTCTGAATATGGATTGTGGCTCTGTCAGCCCCTATCCTAGACTCAGCCACTGGAGTGAGTCTCAAGGAGGAGGCTCGAGGCTCCAGGCTCCTGGTGGCAAATCAGGGACAGTTCTGAAACATGTCTGCTGAGGTCACCTTCTAGTCCTTGGATATTCTCTAGGTTTGTCCTTTCATTAAATGTTTATTATGTCCCAAGGCACTATGCTAGGTACAGCAGGGTAGAGGTAGGGAGTATACTATGTATAAATAGGTTCTGTTCTCTGAGATCAAGCTTAATGGCTGAGAGAAACAAATAAATTCATGTGGCTGATATGCTATCATAACCGGATCAATGAACAACATCCTTCAAAAGAAGCGTCTGGGAGAAGTTCCTCAAAGGTGCTCATCATATACATAAATGCTGAATGAGGTCCTGCTGGGAAGGCAAGGGAGGGGTAGAGAAGACTCCTGTTCTGGGGGAAGGAGGGGAGACCAAGATGGTGGAGGAGTAAGTGGAGCTACACCAATCTCCTCCCAGGACCCTTCTGGAATTACAACTTAATTGGGAAACTATCATCTGGATTACCAACAGGACACCAGCTGGAAAGAAGCCCTATAACCACAGACAGAACAGAAGAGGAAACTTCATCACAATGTGACTAGTAGGAATCACGGAAACACGAGAGGGCTGGCTGGGCCCCCACTAGAGGCAGCTGTCGAAGGAACCAAGCTGGGGGCTCCACCTGAGAAGGGTGGGTTCTGGTCCCCTACCTGGGTTTCCCAGCTATAGCAACACGGCAGAGAGTAGAGCTGAGAAGGCGGAAACCTGTGGAGTTCACTAGCCTGAGAGAGCACTGGAGAGCACTGGGAAGAGCACTAGGGTGACCACAACGAAAATACATTGGCACCCACCTATCCTGGGCTCCAGTGGAGGGAGGGCAGAGTGGACTGGAGATGCGTGGGGAGAGTCTGTGGCGGTGGCTTGGAGGAGAGAAGTGGGGAAGCGACAGTGGGGTTCCCAGTGCTGACTCATTGCCCACACCTCAGGTGGATTGTGCTGTGCCCAGCGGCTTCTGTATGTGGGGTCCTAATAGCCCCTCCCACTGGAAGCAATCTACCCTGCCCAGCGGTGTCTGAGCCTGGCATCTGATCATAATTCATTGATTAACATCTAAATAAATCTCTCCTACCCTATGGTATTTCTCTCTCAGCAGCTGATTACAAACTCACTGATTTACAGCTGGGTCAGTCAGTCCTGCCCAGTGGCATATGAGCCTGGTGGCTGATTGTGGATTTATTGGTTTGCAACTGAGTTGGTCAGTCTCACACAGCAGTACCTGGGCCTGGAGACTGATCAGATTCCTTGATTTACAAATGAATCTGTCTGTCCTGCCAGGCTGCATCTGAGCCTGGCAATTGGTCACAGATTCACTGATTTATAACTGAATTGGTCTGTCCTGCCAAGCTGCATCTGAGCCTGGAGGTGAATCACACACAGATTGATAGGATTATAACTGAATCAATCTGTACAGCCTAGCAGTGCCTAAGCCTGGCAGCTGATCACAGTCTGACTGGATTACAACTTAATTAACTGGCCTTGGCTAGTGGTGATTAAGGTGACCACTGATTACAGATTGATTGGTTTATAACACAGCAAATCCCTGGTTGGCTCCAACATGCTGACTAGACCCAGACTATGGAACGATATGACCTCACCAGAGGTGAATCCAGGAAGTAAAGATAGTGCACCTCTACATGACAGAGGGTTATATCACAAAAATAGGAACTCAAAAAAGCCAATCTAGAGAGCAAAAGTATACAAGAAGAGGAACCTAAAAATGGGGAGAAAAAGAAACAGTCCATCACCAAAAGGAAAGGAGGAATCCCCAGAAAGAGAGCTAAAAGAAATAAAGGCAAGCAAGCTATCAGATACGGAATTCAAACTAATGATGACAGAGAAGCTCAATGAGCTCAGCAAGCCCAAAGAAAACTACAAATAACTCCAGGGTAACTAGGAAGAACTCCGGGGGAGCAACAAGGAATTTACTAAGAACTACACCAACATTAAAAAGGACATAGAAACTACCAATAAAAGCTAAAAGGAAATGAAGAATACAATTTCCAAACTGAAGAACACAGTAGACTGAACAGCAGGCTAGAGGGAGCAGAGAATCGGATGAGTGAGTTAGAGGGAAACATAGACAAATATTCCAAGACAGTGCAACAGAATAAAAAAAAGACTGAAAAAGAATGAAGAGGTTTTAAGAGAGCTGCATGAAACTCAATAATATCCATATCATAGGGACACCAGAAGGAGAAGAGAAACAAGGAATGGAAAACCTGTTCAAAAAAGTAATGATAGAAAACTTTCCTAACCTGATGAGTGAAAACATTACTCCAGCTCAGAAGGCACAGAGGGTCCCAATGAAGAGGAACCTAAACAGATCCACTCCAAGACACATAATAATTAAAGTGGCAAATTTCAAAGATAAGGAGAAAATCCTAAAAGATTCAAGAGGGAAACAGCAAATAACATATATGGAGGCTCTGATAAGGTTAAATGATTATGCAACAGAAACACAACAAGCCAGAAGGGAATGGCAAAAAATATCCCAATTAATGGAAAACAAAGGTCTGCAACCAAAAGTACTCCACCCAGCAAGTCTCTCTTTCAAAATGGAAGGAGGAATAAGGAGTTTCCCAGACAAAATGAGGCTAAAAGAATACATCACCAAACCAGCATGAAAAGGAATGCTAAACGGTCTGCTTTATAAAGAGGAAGAACTAGCCCTGGCTGGTGGCACGGTGGATAAGGCGCTGGCATGCGGACCCAAAGGTTGCTTTGACTCCCCAGTCAGGACACATAAACAGGCTGCAAAGCCAGGTCTCCAGCTAAGTCCGTAGCTGGAGGGAGGTGAAAGGCAACCTTACTTTGATGTTTCTCTCCTTTTCTTCCTCCCCTCCTACCCTTTCCTCTAAAAATAATCAATAAAAATCTTAAAGAGAGAGAGAGAGAGAGAGAGAGAGAGAGAGAGAGAGAGAGAGGGAGAGAGAAAGAAAGAAACAGAGTGTCACAGAGGAACACAGGTACAAAGGGGGAAAATGGCAATGAATAAATATCTATCAATAATAACTTTATTGGATGAAGTGCACCAATCAAAAGACATAGGGTAAATAGTGCTGCTATGAACATAGGGGTACATAGGTACTTATGAATTGGTGTTTCAGGGTTCTTTGGGTATAGGCCTAGTAGTGGAATTGCTGGATCAAAAGGTAGTTCCATTTTCAGTTTTTAAAGGAAATTCCATAATGTTTTCCATAGTGACTGCTCCAGCCTGCATTCCCACCAACAGGGCACCAGGGTTCACTTTTCCCCACATCCTCGCTAACACTTGTTGTTTGTTGATTTGTTGATGATTGTCATTCTGACAGGTATGAGGTGGTATCTTATTGTGGTTTTAATTTGTATCTCTCTGATGGCTAGTGATATTGAGCATTCTTTCATATGCCTTTGGGCCCTTTGTATGTCTCTCTCAGAGAGTTGTCTGTTCAGGTCTTTTGTCCATTTTTAAATTGGGCTGTCTGTCCCACTGGTGTTGAGTACCATCAGTTCTTTATATATTTTGGACATCAAACCCTTGTCTGAGGTATTATTGGCAAATATGTTTTCCCATATAGTTGGTTCCCTTTTAATTTTGCTGATGTTTTCTTGCACTTAACGGAAAATTTTCAATTTGATATAGTCCCATTTGTTTATTTGTTATTTCCTTTCCCTTGGAGAAGTATCAGTAAACATATTTCTACGTAGGGTATCAAAAAGTTTACTGCCTATATTTTTCTCCAGGACCTTTATGGTGGCACTGCTTATGTTTAAGTCCTTTATCCATCTTGGGTTTATTCTGGTGTATGGTGTAAGTTGGTGGTTGTTTCATTTTTTTGCATGTTGCCGTCCAGTTCTCCCAACACCACTTGTTGAAGAGACTGTTTTTACTCCATTTTATGTTCCTTCCCCCTTTGGCAAATAATAATTGACCGTAGAGTCCTGAGTTTATCTCTGGGCTCTCTATTCTGTTCCATTGATCTGTATGTCTATTTTTATGCCAGTACCAGGATGTTTTGATGACAGTAGCCTTGTAGTATAGTTTGTTGTCCAGTATTGTGATTCCTCCTACCTTGTTCTTCTTTCTCAAGATTGTTGTGGCTGTTTGTGGGCATTTTTGGCTCCAAGTGCTGGAAATAGCCTAAGTGCTCATCAGTGGATGATTGGATCAAAAAACTTCGGTACATTTACACAATGGAATACTACATAGCAGAAAGAAAGAAGGAACTCCTACCTTTTGTGGCAACATGGATGGAACTGCAGCATATTATATTTAGTGAAATAAGCCAGTCAGTGAAAGACAAATACCGTATGATCTCACCCATTACAGGATAATAATGAACAAAACAAACAAATAAGCAAAACAGAACCAGATACATGAATACAACGAATAGACCTTCAGTGGGTAGAGGGGAGGGGCGAGGTGGGTGGCAGAGGAGGAGGCAAAGAAGGGAAGCAGTTTAGTCAAGGAACTAGCATGGAAGAACCATGGACATGGACAACAAGTGGGATTAACTTTGGGGGTGAGTGGGTGGGTGGGGAAGGGGACAGCGGGGAGGAAAAAGGAAATGGATGTAATACATCACCAATAAAATTAAATAATAAAAAAAAAGAGAATGAGAAATAAAAAGACATAGGGTAGCTGATGGATAAGAAAACATGACCCACATATATGATGTCTACAAGAGACCCACCTGAGAACAAAAGACTGACACAGACTGAAAGTGAAAGGATGGAAAAATATATATCAAGCAATTGGACATGATAAAAAGGCTAGGGTAGCAATACTTATTTCAGATAAAATAGATTTTATGATGATGGCCATAAATAGAGACAAAGAGGGTCATTTCATAATATTTAAGGGAATAATCCATCAAGAATATATAACCCTAGTAAACATACATGCTCCCAGTATAGGAGCACTGAAATATATATGGAAAATCTTGGAGGACTTCAAGAAGGATATGGACAGCAACACATTCATAATAGGGGATTTTATACCTCATTATCAACAATGGACAGATTTTCCAAACAAAAATCACCAGGGATATTGTGGCATTGAACAATACTCTAGAGGAAATGGACTTTACTGATATATACAGAACCTTTCACCACAAAGAACCTTTCACCACAAAGAAGCAAAATACACATTCTTTTCAAATGCACATGGAACTTTCTCATAGACCACATGGAAGGTCATAAGACAAGCCTCCATAAATACAAGAAAACTGAAATCATACCAAGCATCTTCTCAGATCACAATGGCTTTAAACTAGAAACCAACCTCTAGGGAAAAAACCAAAAATACTCTAATTCATGGAGACTGAATAACATACTATTACATAAGAAACAGGTAAACAATGATATCAAAGAGAAATCGAAAAGTTTTTGGAAACAAATGAAAATGAATACACAAGAGCCCAAAACCTATGGGACACAGTCGTAGAGGGAAATTCATAGCAATACAGGCCTACCTAAAAAGGTTAGAAGAAGCTTATACAAATAACCTAACCTCAAGTTATAAGAACGAGAGGAACAACAACAAACAAAGCCCAGAGCAAGCAGAAGGAAGGAAATAATCAAGATCAGAGCAGAATTAAATGACATAGAGACCAAAAGTACAATTCAAAGAATCAATAAATCCAGGAACTGATTCTTTGAAATGATAAACTAAATTGACAAGCCTTTAACCAGACTCATCAAGCAAAAAAGAGAGGACCCAAAGAAACAAAATCAGAAATGACAGAGGAGAAATCACAACTAATACTTCAGAAATACAAAGGATTGTAAGAAATTACTACAAACAACTATATGACAAGAAATATGACAACCTGGGTGAAATGGACACATTTCTAGAAACGTATAATCTACCAAACCTGAATCTAGGAGAAGCAGTAAGCCTAAACAGATCAATAACAACTAGCGAAATTGAAACAGTAATAAAAAAACTCCCAATGCACAAGAGCCCTGGACCCAATGGCTACTCAGGTGATTTTTTACCAAACATTTAGAGAAGAACTAACTCCTTTATTTCTCAAATGATAGGAAAATTCCAAAAAATCCGAGAAGAGGAAAGATTCCCAAACTCTTTCTGTGAGGCCAATATAATTCTAATCCCCAAACCAGGTCAAGATATAACTAAGAAAGAAAATTACAGGCCAATATCTCTGATGAACATAGATGCTAAGATTCTCAACAAAATACTGGCTAACAGGATCCAGCAATACATTAAAAAGATCATACACCATGATCAAGTGGGATTCATCCCAGGGAAGCAAGGATGGTACAACATTCACAAATCAATAAATGTAATACACCACATAAACAAATGAAAGACAAAAACCATATGATCGTATCAATAAATGGTGAAAAAGCATTTGATGAAGTACAACTATTTAGGATAAAAACACTCAGCAAAATGGGAATAGAGGGAGCATATACCTTAACATAATAAAGGCCATATCTGAAAAACCTGCAGCCAACATTATACTCAATGGGCAAAAACTAAAATCTTTCCCCCTAAGATCAGGAACGAGACAGGCTCTCCACTCTCTCCACTTCCATTTAACATCATTTTGGAAGTTCTAGCCATAGCTATCAGCCAAGAAGAAGGAATCAAAGGCATCCAAATTGGAAAGAAGGAAGTAAAACTGTCATTATTTCCATATAACATGATAGTGTACATATTATTCCACCAAAAACCTACCCAACCTAATAAGCAAATTTAGCAAAATAGCTGGATGACTTTAGTTAATATTCAGAAATCAAAAGCATTTTTGTATACCAATAATGAAACATCAGAGATAGAAGCTAGAAACAAGAAAAATAAAGTACTTAGGAATGAACTTAACCAAGGAGGTAAAAGACCTGTACTCAGAAAACTACAGAACATTGAAAAAAGAAATTAAAGAAGATATAAATAAGTGGGAAGAATTAACATAATTAAAATGTCCCTACTACCCACAGCAATCCCAATTAAAATACCAATAACATATATGACAGATATATAAAAAATACTTCAAAAACTTATATGGAGCCAAAAATGACCAGGAATAGCCAAAGCCATCTTGAGAAAGAAGAACAAAGTAGTAGGAATCACAATACTGGATATCAAACTATACTACAAGGCTACTGTAATCAAAAGTTTGGTACTGGCATAAAAATAGACATATAGATCAATGGAATAGAATAGAGAGCCCACAAACAATCCCAGGACTCTGTGGCCAATTAATATTTAACAAAGAGGGAAGGAACATAAAATGGAGTGAAAGTAGCCTCTTCAACAAGTGGTGCTGGGAGAACTGGACAGGGATGTGCAAAAAAATAAAACTAGACCACCAACTCACACCACACACCAGAATAAACTTAAGATGGATAAAGGACTTAAACATAAGCCATGACAACATAGAAATCCTAGAGGAAAACATAGGGAGTAGAATTTCAGATATCCTATGCAGAAATATTTTCACTGATACTTTTCCCAGGGTAAAGGAAATAAAGGAACAAATAAACAAATAGAATTATATAAAATTGAAAGGTTTCTGTTCAGCTAAAGAAAATGCCAGCAAAATTAAAAGGGAACCAACTATATGTGAAAATATATTTGCCAATTATTTTGGATATCAAACCCTCAGACAAGGTTTGATATCCAAAATATATAAAGAACTTCTATGACTCAATACCAGGGAGACAGACAGCCCAATTAAAAATGAGCAAAGGGAGTAAAAAGGGGATGGGTGTAATACAACAACAATAAAATTTTAAAAAATGCTAAAAAAAAAAAAAAAAAAGAGCAAAGGACCTGAACAGACACTTTTCTGAGAAGGACATACAAAGGGCCCATAGACATATGCAAGAATCCTCAGTATCACTAGCCATCAGAGAGATGCAAATTAAAACCACAATGAGATAGCACCTCACACCTGTCAGAATGGCAATTATTAACAAATCAACAAACAACCACTGCTGGTGAGGATGTGGAGAAAAGGGAACCCTCGTGCACTGTTGGTGGGAATGCACTGTGGAAAACAGTATGGAATTTCCTCAACAAACTAAACATGGAACTGCCCTTTGACCCAATGATTCCACTGCTAGGATTTTAACTGAAGAACCTTAAAACACAATTCAGAAGAACTTATATACCACTATGTTCATAGCAGTACTATTTACAATAGCCAAGTGTGGAAACAGCCTAAGTGCTCCTCAGTGGTGGATGGATCAAAAAACTTTGGTACATTTACACAATGGAATACTACATAGCAGAAAGAAACAAGAAGCTTATACCTTTTGGAACAACATGAATGGAACTGGAGAGTATTATGCTTAGTGAAATAAGCCAGGCAGTGAAAGCCAAGTAACATATGATCTCACCCATTACAGGAGACTAATGAATAAGACAAACAAACAAGTAAAACAGAACCAGAGACATGAATACAAGTAACAGACCTTCAGAGGGCAGTGGGGAGGGGGAGAAAGGAGAGGGAGGCAAAGAAGGGGAGCAGTTTAGTCAAGGAACCAGCATGGATGACCCATGGACATGGACAACAAGTGGGATTGACTGTGGGGTGTGGATAGGGAGGGTAGGGAAGGGGAGAGCAGGGGTGGAAAATGGAATGAAAGTAATACAATAACAATTAAAAAAAAAAAAAAGACCAGTTCTGGATGGCTGGGAAGGCAGCCCTGACAGGGATCCAGAGCAGAACAGCTGGGAGAAATTGGTCAGAAACAGAGTGCTGACTTCACATTAGACACGTGGCTCTGAGCCCTCTAGGGGAAGATATCGAGGAGGCAGCTGGCAGTGCCACCTGGAGCCAAGCCTGCTCAGGGTCTCCCAAACCAGCCATGTAAATTTTTATACATTTGTCCCTTCTGTTTTGTGTACTTGTGACACCCACCTCACTCTATCTCAGCTACTCAACTATGATTTGCTTTTCAAAATCCTGTTCCATGCCAGTTTCCCATTGGGTTCTCAGGGTCAGAGCCTCCAGGCTGCATGCCACACACTATCTGGCTTTATTGACAATTTCATGTCAATAGGAAGATGGGGACCATCTTCCTATCCAGGCTAGAACTTTCTCTTTTTACCATGGACATCTGGTCTTGTCCTCAGAGGCTTTATGCTCTCATGGGAACAAAATTTGCATTTAATGATTTGAAAGTGGCCTCAGATTTGTGCTTTCACCTGAGTAGTAAATTGGCATAACTGTTTGGGAGAAAAGTTAACAATATATATCAAGATATATGGCAATATATAACTTAAAAGAATCTATACATGTTGAGCCCCGAATGCTACAACTCCTTCCTATGAAAATAACAACTATGGAAGATAATTTATATAAAATATTTATCATAACCTTATTTGTACTAGTAGAATAAATATTAGAAGTGCCCAACAATAGTGGAATGGTCTGAGAAACCATACTTTATTTTATTTTTTAAAATATTTTATTTATTATTTTCAGAGAGAGAGGAAGAGAGAGGCAGAGAGGGAGAGACATCAATGTATGGTTGTCTTTCACCTGCCTCCAGCTAAGGACCTGGCTGGAGACCTGGCTTGCAACCTGGTTATGTGCTCTGGCTGAGGAATCAAACCAGCGACCTTTGGGTTTGCAGGCTGGTGTCTTATCCACTGTGCCACCCACCAGGGCAGAAATTATACTTTATAATTGTATAACCACAAAGGGTGTTTTTGAACTAGTTAGTAAGATGGGAAACTGCCTGATGTCTCTTATAGTTGAGACGTGGTTGCTGTTGGCATTGATGTGTTGGCACATCAATGGAAGGTATTTACCCAGGCCAATCAGCTGCAAGGACTGGCTGTGACTACTGACCACCAACCTCAGCATTCCATGGAGAATCAGCTGTGCAGGGGCAGGGTGGTGGTGCTTTGATGTAGTCTGTAGCTCTCCACTGGGTGGGCTGGCTCTGGGGTTTCCTAGGTAGTGTAGGCCAAGGTCAGCCCCCACCAGTGTTTTGCCCAGGAACACCCTGACTGAGCTATAAAGAATCTGAGATGCTGCTACTTGTGCTGGGTTTGGAGATTGCCAGGAAAGGCCAAGTTGTGAGTTTAGGCTGGCTGTTGCTAGTGCTGGTCTAAGGTTCACTGATACCAGCTATTGCTTATTTTTTTTTTAAAGATTTTATTTATTATTTTTAGAAAGAGGCGATGAGAAAGAGGCAGAGAGGGAGACAGACATCAATGTATGGTTGCTTTTCACCTGCCTCCAGCCACAGACCTGACTGGAGACCTGGCTTGCAACCTGGTTATGTGCCCTGGCTGGGGAATCGAACCTGAGACCTTTGGGTTTGCAGGCTGGCTCCTTAATGTTGCTTCTTTAATAGGGTTTAGGAAGTTGTGAAGCAGGAGCTAAGACCAGCCATTCATGTGGAAAAGCAGCGTGGGTGGGTCTGTACATGTAGGGAATGTCTGGGGATCTCCACAGCAGGTTAAACAGTGTTATCCAGGTTGATGGAGTCTCAGATATGAATGACACCAGCTTGCCAGCTCTGTGGCTCTCTGGGGAAGAGCTCAGAAAAGGGACAATGGCCTCTGCTCACCTTGAGGCCAGGTACTTCAGTTTCTCCCTGTATGCCACTGGTGCCTTCCAAGCTGCTACCCCAGTGCTGGAGCTCAGAGAAAGTGAGTCTGATTAGGTAAGTCCATGTATGGGTTCTTTTAGAGGAACTGCCTGGGAATCCAGAAGTTTCTTCCACCGACTCAATCCCCATTGGTTTTTACAGCCAGAAGTTATGGGGATTTATCTTCCTGGCATTGAAACTCTGGGCTGGGGGGCCTGGGGTGGGGCTGGGACTCCTCACTTCTAAGATACCCCTCCCAAATTTATATCCAACACACAGGTGGGTAAGGGACTGGGCTGTTCTACATCTATGCCCCTCCTACCAGTCTGGAGGGATGTGGCTTCTTTAATTCCATAGTTGTCAGACATCCATTCAACTTGATTCCTGATGGTTCCGAGTGATGGTTGTTCTATATTTTAGTTGTAATTTTGATGTGGTTACACAAGGAGATGAGCCGTGCCTGCCTATGCCAGCATCTTGACTGGCAGTCATTTGTATCTCCATCATATCTTTATCATGTCTATTTCTATCTCTACCTCATCTCTATGTTTATCTCTTCCACAATGGAAATAAAGGTAAGTTAAGATACAAATAGGAGGCCCTGAGTGAGGGGGAGAAGTCAGGAAAGTTTCACATGGTAGATGACAGTTTGATTTTTTCTTCAGTAAATGATGACAACTGGTCTGATGATGCCCAAGGGTCAGATTGTCTCCCTAGCCGTGGTCAAACCATGCACACACTCCCCCAAAGCACACACACCTCTGTTCTCCTTGGCCAGGTTGTCTGCCATCTCCCAGTAGTCATAGCTGTGGAGAATGCTGTTGGTGATGCTGACATGATTGGCTGCCATCTGGTGGATTCGCTGTGGGATGCTGATGATGGTTGAAGGGGACAGGGCATTGGTACTGGAGAGGCTCCCCTGAGATCCCACGGAGCTGGTTGGGGAGGGGTTGGGAGACATGGGGGATGGGGTTCCAGTGCTTCTAGAAGGGGAGAGCATAAAAAGACACAGGTGGAGAGACTGGTACCAGGTGAGGCAGGGAAGCCCATCAGGACACTAAACAAAGTAGCATACTGCCCAGCAGCAGGCAAGGGCTCACTTATTGCCTTTACTTTGGAAAATTTAACTTACTTTCCACTGGCTCCCCATGGAGATGGGGCTTGGGCAGCTTTAGATGAATTCTGCAGGAAAATAAAAACATTGACAGTGAGCCATCTGCTTAGCTGACAATGACATGTTCTCAGGTGATGGTTGGGAGAAATAATGGCTGAAGCTGCAGATAAAATTCAGATTCCTAGAAACTGGATCTAGGAAGTCACAGATCCTAGGCTATTGGTCCCCTGTCTGAAACCCAGTGGGGTTTGCTGTGTGACCTGCTGAGTTCCACAACAGGCTAACCTGGGCTTTCATGCACCAAATTCTATGTCTCAAATTAAATCATAATCCTGAGGGTGTGCTAGATCTTGAGCCAGTTTAATTTTTTCATCTTAACCTAGCTTATTTTTTCTGAAAAGGAGAAAAGAGATGACCTTCCCCTCCCCACATGCAGTGAGAACACTTGACATGGGAATATAGGGCATATTTGCAGAAACTGTTGGCATACATTTAATCTTTGGAAATATGAGACATAAAATTGTATTATTTAAACTCATGAGGTTTCAAAGCATTTCTCTTAAAGAAAGTTACTCTTGAACATTTCTAAAAGAACAAATTAAAATATATTTCCTCACAGATAGGTTACTCAAACATTCAGATTTACCTAACTATTCTAATTTGGGATATTATGTTTTACAAGCCAGTTGTTTGCATCAGCATTTATTATAAATTCTGCCTTTGATAAAGAAAGTTCCTAAATGTACCAATGGATTTCCTCTTTGAGAACCCATTAATGTTTTATTATACCTAAGTCTATGGAACTACTAGGAAAAAATTATTTATAATGCTGATGTGAATTTTCCCTTCCAGAGACAAAAAAAAAAAAAAAGCCTCAGTTTAGTTCTCTAGAGTCAAAGCATTTCTTTTGGTTAAAAAGAGCTTTACAAAGTGGTGACTGATTTTTAGTTTTTAGTGGGGGTGTATTAAGAAATGGCCTTATATGTGGCAATTTTGAAGATGCCTCCAGGCCTCTTCCACTACCACAAAGCAAGCCCTGTGACTGTAAAAACATGGGTGGAAACAGTCTTCTGTTCAGAGAAAGCTCTGTACTTATAAAACACATTCTTTATGGACAATTTATCATTGTTATCTGAAGGTTCCAATAACCATAGACCTTTAAGGAGCATTTAAATAGCCTGTAATTAAGGGTGGCTACTCATAATTCCTGGAGGGGAAACTCTGATTTTTAAATTGTGTTCTCTATGAATTTTTTACATTTTCATGGACTGTATACATACATTAAGACTTCTTGTATTCCCCTGTGGCCTACAGTTTGGATTTTTCCTCTGTTAAAGCATTTTTTTTTTTTTTTGACTGTAATAACTCTCTTTAGTATTAGTTCTCAGATTCTAAATTTTTAAAAATACTTATCTTGACATTAGGTGCCCAAAGTAAAGGGAAAGACAATGTCAGCCAAGACCATTACCTTCTTGGCTTAGCATCTGGTTATTCATCATGCATGACCAGGAAGGAGGCAGCACGCTGGATGTAGCCCATAGGACCCCCAACATAGCTGGTCATCAGAGATAATCTCTAAGAGGTAGTATTGGGGATTAAAGTATCTAAAATGATAGTTTTATATCATATAAAGGGTTGGTGGAGGTAGAGATGGTATAATTTCTTGTTTCTATAGACAGATGGATAGTGAGGAGGCCCAGAAATCTCAAATTAGTTATTACTTCAGGTCTATTTCACAAAAGTACCTGAGAAAAAGTTAAGTTATTCTCTCAGTGAAAATGACTTAATTCTCTGAGACAGGTAAAAGTTCTAATTTTATCTTTATATTTACATATTGCTATTATCCTAGTGTTTCTAAGCTTTAAAAAGCCATTTCTTATCCTTTAAAATAACACTTTTTATCAATAATTAGCTGCTGGAATTAGCAAAGAAGTTCTAAGTAGTTACTTTCAAGAGGAAGAAGCTCTACGTAAACATGAGGAATTTGTGTTAATTATCAAGATGAATTTCCTATGACACATAAAATTGGTAACTAAATCATCTACCTCTTGAAGCTATCAAAATACTTGGACTCAAAGCAGGGGAATAAATTAGATGGACTCTCAAGGCCTTCTCTGAGCCCTGAACACCATGAGTATGTTATAATGGGGTTAGTGTAGGTATCAGAAGACTCCTGTATTATCTACAAAGCAATGGATTCTATTCTCAAAAATGTCCTTGATAAGGAAAAATGCTGCTCATTGACAATACCTTAAAATAGTCGATAAGTGCTTTTGAATACTTTACAGCATGATCCCTTTTGAGTCGAAACATCCGCCAGTACAGGAGAGCCAGGCATCGGTAACTGCAATGGAAGAAAAGAAATGAGCCTTGGAAGCATGAGTATGTGTGTCCTTTGCAAACAAGACTTTAAAAAAATCTTGTTTCAGGCACTCAACATTTCTATCATGATTATATATAATATACATACATATATGTCTGTCAGTATCTGACCTTCCTTTTGCTTAGATGATAAACTTCAAAATTTCAAGGAGTTACTCTGTAACTAAATTTCACATAGTATTAGCTTTGTTGGGGTGAGAGATGGCCATTTCCCTATAGACCACTAGAGGGCAGTGTCTCCCCACAAGAGGAGTGAGTAAGCTTAGTACCCAGCTTTTCTTGCTTACCCAGGGAGCTTGGGGGCAGAGCCACCTTTGATTTCCATCTGATCTCCTGGCCTTGTGGCACCATGGGCTTTGCCAAAAGAATAGCCTTCTACCTGTTTTTATTCCTTTACCTTTAAACTACTTGATTATAATTAGTTCAAATAAAGGAACAGACATGTTTTATAAACAATAAAAACTCTATGCCACAAAGTTATTTTATATGGTATTTATAGTTATTTACATATTAGTAATCTTATATAATATTAATTATTAATCATCATTACTTATTAGTCCTAATATGGACCTTAAAGCTTTAAAAGAGTGCAGCAAGTACTTCCTGAGACATAGCCTCTTTTTCTTGATGCCTTTCACACATAATTATTTGCTAACTCAGGTGTAGTGTGGACATGCTAGATTATCAACACACCAAATACAGTGTAATGGTCTCTTCTTAGCACATCAAACTCCAGATGATACGATGGTACAGAACTACCTAAGGTCTTCTCTTTTTTGTATGTTGCCATAATTTAATTTATTTTTTGAAACTTGATTGCCTACATTGCAGATCAGGGGAACTAGAAACCTTTGGCAAGCACAAAATTCTGGGTCCCTATTATATAAGGACCAAATAAGGAGGTGTCTTGTGATTTGGGGGACCTGGGTGAGGTGTTCTAAGGAGATATACTAGGGAAATTACTATTATAATCATATATTCAGTAACACTGTAATCATTATAGATATAAAAATCTAATATATGTTGGTTAACATTTTAAAAGAAAAGCTTTTATTATGAAAGTAAGGAACTGGTCCTCAGTTTAATGTTTTGATAATGTGAATGCATCATTTTCATTCAGTCATACTTGTCTCATATGTAAAAAGACAGATGAATTATTTTGATTGAAACTAAAACGTGAAACGCAAGAGAAGTTACATTTGGTGAAATTCATATTCAAACACAGACCTACCTGATTTCAACACACACACACACACACACACACACACACCCACCCACCCCCACACAACCCCACACACCCAAAGAAAAACTTATCCTTGCATTATGGGCCAATTTTCAATCTCTCTGGCCAACATTTGACATGCATTTCGTTTTGCATGTTAGAAAATACTAGAAAAATGTTATGTATTTCAGTACCTGGTTTGCCAATGAAAATTAATATATAGGTTGGGCAGGCTACTGTAAGCAGATATGATGCACTCACCATAATGCAGCCAGTTGTTTATCTTCTGGTGTGGCATTGGGGCCTGAGTGGGTTTTTAGTCGCATCGCATACCTAGAAGAAAAGAAGAGAAAGCAAAACAAAACAAACTAACTAACTAACAAAAAGCTTAGATTTGATTCAGCCCAGGAGATCCAAGATGGATGTGTAGACAGACATGCTGTATCTCCCTCCACAACCAGAAGTGGGTACATCTACTTCAAAACTAGAGACAACCAGAATATCTAGCTGCATGGAAATCCAACAAACAAAAGATATCAAGAAGAAATACTCATCCAGACAGGTAGGAGGGGCGGACTGGGATAAAGAGGATGCAGCTTGGCAGCTGTGGAGGGACAGCAACTGCAGCCAACCAGGAGAAAGCGCAGTTACAGTAGGAATACCTGTTGAGTGCTCCCGGCAACCAGACCAGATCATGCTGCTCTCGGTTTCAGTGCCACGGGGATGGGGTGGGAGGGAATAAAGCCATAAGGCTTCTGACTATGAAAACCAGTGGGGATTGGGGCAGAGGAAGAAACTGCTGGTCTCTCAGAAGAGTCTGTATGTTTAGAGGCCACCAAGGGAATGTCCACAGACACACTCACTCTGGGAACCATGGCCAGTGCAACAGCTAGAGAGGAGCCAGTCCCTTATGTGGAGCAGAAGTGCCTGAATGAGGGGCAAATGCTGATCAAGCAGTATTGTTCCCTCTCAGATTCCTCTCCTACATACAGTATCACAACACGGTGAAACAGGACACCTGTACTGATGAATAACTAAAGCTTCGCTCCTTACAATGCAACCGGTGTGACAGCTCTATCTGAGACACAGAGGCAAACACAGGAGCCTATCAAGATGAGGGGAACAGAGAAATATGGCTCAAAAAAGGGAATAGATCGGGGTCCTAGTGGGCAAACTATGTGACAAAGAAATAGCCAGCCTGCCTGACAGACACACAGTTTAAAATGTTGGTGATAAAGATGTTCACAGACTAGACAGATATGCTTAAAAACAGCAAGTGTAGAAGGGAAGAAATGAAGGCTAAGCTAAGTGAGATGAAGGAAAATACACACAAAATTAATAATGAACAGAAGGAAACTGGGGTTCGATTCAATGATGTGGAACATAAGGAAGAAATAAACAGCCAACCAGTACAGAATGAGGAAATAAGAATTGAAAAAAAGGAGGAGAGGCTTAGGAAAGAAACTCTGGGACAACTAACTTTAACCAACATCTGAATCATAGGGATGCCAGAACGAGAAAAGGAAGAGCAAGAAATTTAAAATGTGTATTAAAATAATAATGAAAAAAAAAAAAACTTTCCTAACCTGGTGAAGGAAATAAGACATACATGTCCGGGAAGCACAGAGTCCCAAACAAGCTAGACCCAAAGAGGACCAAACCAAAAGACATCATAATTAAAATGCCAAAGGTTAAAGATAAAGAGAATCTTAGAAGCAGCAAGAGAAAAAAGAGTTACCTACAAAGGGGTTCCTATAAGACAATCAGCTGATTTCTCAAAAGAAACTTTGCAGGCAAGAAGGGACAGGGAAGAAGTATTCAAAGTGATGAAAAGCAAGGACCTACAACCAAGATTACTCTATCCAGCAAAGCTTATCACTTAAAATTGAAGGGCAGTTAAAGTGCTTCCCAGACAATGTAAAACTAAAGGAGTTCATTATCACCAAGCCTTTATTATATGAAATGTTAAAAAGATTATTTAAAAAGAAGATAAAAATTATGAACATTAAAAAGAACAAACTCACCACTAACAACAACAGAATCCAAAAATATGTAAATAAAAACATACTTAAAAAAAAACAAGAACAGGAATAGAATCATAGGTATGGAGACTATCTGGAGGGTTATCAGCTGGGGGACATGAAATGGGGATACACCATTAGGAAACATAATTTGGTGGTTACAAGATAGGGAGAAATTAAGAATAATAGAGGAAAGGGTGAAATCAGAAAACTTGCATTTGCAACCAATGGATAAACTAAGGGAGGGTGGGAATGTGGGAGGAAATGGAGGTCTTTGGTGACGGGGAGCTAGAGAAAAGAATTTGGGACAACTGTAACAGCATAATCAATAAAATATACTTTAAAAATTTGATTAAATTTCAGGGTGACATTGGTTGATAAAACTACATAAATTCAAGTAATATATACTGTCTGTATATTATATTGTGTGTTCAGTATCCAAAGTCAAGTATCCTTTTGTTACCATTTATCCCCCTTTTACCTTCTACCACCCTCCATTCCCCTTTTACTCTGGTAATCACCATATTGTTGTCTGTATGAATTTTTTCATTTCCTTTTAGCTAAGTCCCTTCACTTTTTTACCCAGCCCCTCAACCCCTCTCCCCTGTGACAGCTGTCAGTCTATTTTTTGCATCTATGAGTCTGTTTCTATTTTGTTTGCATATTTTGTTCATTAGATTCCATATTTAAGTAAAATAATATCATGTTTGTTTTCCTCTGACAGGCTTATTTCACTTAGCATAATATTTTCCATATCCATACATGCTATTGCAAAAGGTAAGACTTCCTCCTTTTTTATTTTTACACTTGAGTAGTATTCCACTAGGTAAATGTACCACAGCTTTCTTACCTACTCACCTAGTGATAGGCATTTGAGCTGCTTCCAAATCTTGCTATTATAAATAATGCTGCAATGAACATAGAGGTGCATATATTCTTTTTAAACATTTTAAAAATTATTTTTATTTATTTATTTTAAAAGATTTTATTATTTTTAGAGAGAGGGGAAGGGAGAGAGGGGGAGAGGCAGAGAGAAGGGGAGAGGCAGAGAGAGAGAGAGAGAGAGACAGACAGACATCAATGTATGGTTGCCTTTCACCTGCCTCCAGCTATGAACCTGGCTGGAGACCTGGCTTGCAACCTGTTTATGTGCCCTGGCTAAGAATTGAACCAGCGACCTTTGGGTTTGCAGGCCAGTGCCTTATCCATTGTGCCACCAGCCAGGGCAAGGTGCATCTATTCTTTTGAATTAGTATTTTGGGTTTCTTTGGATATATTCCCAGGAGTGGGATTGCTGGGTCATATGGCAGTTGCATTTCTAATTTTTTAAAGAAACTTTTTCCATAGTGGCTGTACCGTCCTCTGCTTTCCTACCAACAGTGCATGAGGGTTCCATTTTCTCTATGTCCTCATCTACATTTGATGTTTATAGATTTCATTGATAGCCTTTCTGGAAGTGAGGCTTCAGATGTTTATAGATTTCATTGATAGCCTTTCTGGAAGTGAGGTAATATCTCATTTTGTTTTTAATTTGCAAGTCTCTAATGGTTAGTAATATTGAGCATTTTTTCATATGTCTACAGTATTGGCCATCTGTATGGCCATTTTGAGAAGTGTCTATTTCAGTCCTTTGCCCATTTTTAAAATTGGGTTGTTTGTCTTCCTGAGTTGTGTTGAGTTGTATACTTCTTTATGTATTTTGGAAATGAACCCATTATCAGATGTATCTTCTTCCATTCAGTGGGTTGTCTTTTCATTTTGTTGATGGCTTTCTGTGCTGTACAATAACTTTCTAGTTTGATGTAGTTCCATTTTGTATTTTTTCTTTTACACCTTTTGCCTAAGGAGAATCATTAGAAAAAATATTGCTATGAGAAATGTCCGAGCTTTTACTGTCTACATTTTCTTCTAGAATTTTTATGATTTTAAATCTTTAATGCACTTTGAGTATACCCTTGTACTTGGTGTAAGGTGGTCTAGTTTCATTTATTTTGCACATTATCTGTCCAATTTTCCCAACACCATTTATTGAATACTGCCTTTACCCCATTGTATATTCTTGCTTCATTTGTTAAATATTAATTGACTGTAAAGATGTGGTTTTATTTCTGGGCTCTCTTCTTTTGTCCTATTGGTCTGTATGTCTGTTTTTATGCCAGTACCATGCTGTTTTGATTACTACAAGATACTGCTTGATATCAGGTAGTGTGTTTCTTTCAACTTTGTATTTCTTTCTCAAAATTGCTGTTGCTATTTGGCATCTTTTAAGATTCCATGTAATTTTTAAAGACTGTTTATTCTAGTTCTGTGAAATACACCACTGTGTCTTGATAGGAATTGCACTGAATCTATAGATTGCCTTTAGTATGGACATTTTAATGATGTTGATTCTTCTTATCCATGAACACAGTGTATGCCTGCATTTATTTGTATCTTCTTCAGTTTCTCTTTTTCAGTGTCTTATAATTTTCCAAGTACAGGTCTGTTACATCCTTGGTTAAATTTATTCCTAGGTATTTTATTTTTTGATGTAATTGTGAAATTGTTCTCTTAGTTTCCCTTTCTGATATTTCATTATTGGTGTATAAAATGCAACCAATTTCTATATATTTATTTTGTCCTATTTTACTAAATTCATTTATTATTTCTAGAAGATTTTTTGACAAAATCTTCAGGGTTCTTTATACACAGTGTCATGTCATCTGCAAATACAGACAATTTTAGTTCTTCCTGTCCAATTTGGATGCCTTTCATTTCTTCTTATGTGATTGCTGTGGGTAGGACTTCTGGTATTATGTTGAGTAACAGTAGTGAAAGAAGACTTTCTTTCTGTCTTGTTCCTGATCTTAAGGGAAATGCTTTTAGTTTTTGCCTGTTAAGGATGATATTGGCTTTGTATTTGTCATATATGGCCTTTATATATTGAGGTATGTTTTCTCTGTTCCCACTTCGCTGAGAGGTTTTATCATACATGAGTGCTAGATTTTATCAAAGTCTTATATGATTATTCATATGATTATATGGTTTTTATCCTTTGTTTGGTTTATATGGTATATCGTATTCATTAACTTGTGAATATTGTACCAATCCTGCATCCCAAGAATAAATCCCACCTGATCATGGTGTATGATTTTTTAAATGTATATCTGGATTCCATTTACTAATATTTTGTTGAGGACTTTAGCATCTATGTTCATCAGGAATATTGGCCTATAATTTTCTTTCTCTGTAGTGTCTTTATCTGGTTTTGGAATTAGGATAATGCTGGCCTTGTAAAATGAGCTTAGCAGTCTTCCCTCCTCTTGAATTTTTTTGAATAGTTTGACAAGAATTGATATTGATTCTTTTCTGATTGTTTAGTAAAATTTACATGTGAAGCCATTTGGCCTAGGTCTTGTTTGTTGGAAGTTTTTTTTTTTTTTTTTTAATTGTTTCAATTTCATTAGTTGTAATTGGTCTATTTGGATTTTCTGATTCTACCTGATTCAGTTTCACACAACTGTGTTTCTAGGAATTTACCCATTTCATCCAAATTGTCCAGTTTGTTGGCATATAGTTGTAATATTTTCTTTCACTTCTTTTTATTTCTGTAGTGTCAGTTGTTACTTCTCTTTCATTTCTAATTTTATTTATTTGGATCCTGTCTTTTTCTTGACAAGTCTGGTTTAAAGTTGGACAATCTTGTTTCTCTTTCCAGAGAACCAGCTCTTGGTGTTATTGCTTTTTTAGACTCTATTTCATTTATTTATGCTCTGATCTTTGTCATTTCCTTTCTTCTACTCACTTTGGGTTTTGTTTATTATTCTTTTTCTAGTTCCTTTAAGCATAAAGTTAGGTTGTTTGAGATTTTTCTTGTTTCTTGAGGTAGGTCTATAATGCTATCCATTTCCCACTTAACATTGCTTTCCCTGTAACCCATAGGTTTTGGGTTGCTGTGTTCTTATTTTCATTTGTTTCAAGGTATCTTTTGAATTTTTTCCCTTGATCTCCTTGTTAACCCATTAATTGTTTAGTAACATATTTAGCCTCCATATCTTTGTTTTTCATTTTTTCTTGTGACTGATGTCTAGTTTCATGCCATTATGGTCAAAGAGAATGACTGCTATGATTTTAATCTTCTTAAATTTATTGAGACTTGTTTTGTGTCTTAACGTGCTCTATCCTAGAAAATGTTCCATGTGCACTTGACAAGAATGTGTGGTCTGTTGCTTTGGGATGAAATACTCTTAAGATATCAATTAAATCCATCTGGTCTAGTGTGTCATGTAAGGCCAATGTTTCCTTGTTGATTTTCTGTTTTTAAGACCTCTCCTTAGAGACCTGGCTGGTGTGGCTCAGTGAATTGGGTGCTGGCCTGTGAACTGAAAGGTTGCTGGTTTGATTCCTAGTCAGACACATGCCTGGGTTGCGGGTGTATGAGAGGCAAGTGATGATGTATGTTTCACACATTGATGTTTCTCTCCCTCCCTTCACCCTTCTCTAAAAGTAAATTAAAAAATCTGTCCACAGATGTCAATGGGGTGTTAAAATTCCCTATTATGGCTGTATTACTGTCATCTATTTCCTTATGTTCATCAATATTTACTTTATTTATTTAGGTGATCCTGTGTTGGGTGTGTAAATAGTTACAAGTGTTATAGCCACTTGGATTGATTCCCTTATCATTATGTAGTGTTCTTCTTTGTGTCTTATTATAGCCTTTGTTTTCAAGTCTATTTTGTCAGATGTAAGTATTGCTACCCCACTCACCTATTACATTGTAAGGGGTGGAGCCTTAGGTATTCATCAGTATGAGGGGACTGGTTTCACTGCGCTATGGCCATGTACGTGGGGGAGGGGTCTCAGAGGGAACAATGCCACTTGCTCAGCACACACCCCTTTTCAAGGTACTTCTCCCATTTCCTGTATGAGAGTGGTGTCCCTCTAGCTGTTGCCCTGGTTGTGGTTCCCAGAGTGGGTGGATTTGTGGATGTTCTAGGATTGTGGGAGCCCTGTAAACACACAGATTCTGCTGAGAAACCAGTAGTTTCTTTCTTTGCCCACTGGTTTTCACAGCCACAGCAATGAGGCTTTATTTGCCCTGGCACAGGAACTGTGAGCTGTGCAGTCTGGTCTTGTGCTTGGAGCACTCCCCAGGTGTCTCTCCCTACTTTTTAAAATATGTGACTGCACTTTCCACTGGTTGGACATAGCTGCTGTCACCACCACTGGTGCCACTGTCTCCACAACATGTCCTCTTTGCCCTGGCTCTGCCCCCTCCTACCTGTCTGGGTGCGTATTTCTTCTTTATATCTTTGTTTATTGGACTTCAGAGCCACTTGATTTTTTGGAACTTCTGACTGCTTCCAGTTTTAAGGTAGCTGTACTCTGTTTTAGTTGTGGAAGGAGACGCAGCGTGGCTATCTACACCTCCATCTTGGCTGGAAGTTGAAAGCTAGCTAACTCTTCATTTTCCTGCAGCATTACATTATTGTGAGGACTAGAACAAAATGGATTTTATGAAAATCTAGCTACTTTTGCCCTTTAACAATACAAGTCAAATGCTCCACATAGGTGAGCATAACATTGGTTTAACCATTAATCCACATATATGGTGACACATCCATTTTTACAAATTTTCATTTATGGCTGAGTGGCTGACAAGATGGAGGCAAAGTTCAACCCTTTCAGGGCAATCTCCAGAATGTTCATTCCTGTACTCAGATGAATGCCTGGTTTATCCCTTTTTCATTGTGACTGAACATCTACTTTGATAATAGTGTAAGTGTTCTGGGAACATAACGTGGCTTTTATGAATGTTAATCACTTATTTTTTCAGAAATATGGCCATTTCTTTCTCTAATGATAAACTGAGTCACTTTCAGACTTTTTGAAAGAGCTGAGATACTATGTGGAATGGTCAGGAATTCTTGGGTCAAATTCCAACAATTATTAGTTGTGAGAGCTTGGGGTAACATCTTTAAACCTTCATGTTCTTATTTATCAAACAAGGCTAATACTGCTAATCATATAGATTTATCATAAGAATTAACTGAGATAATATTTGTGAATTGCTCAAGAAATGATGGTATCATTATACTATCTCCACAATATGCAGATTCACAGTGTTTTCACATGTATCTCCTTGCCAGTTGTCATAGTGGTTGTTTTAGGTTTTACAAATTTTACAGCTATCAACATTCTCCACTTTGGGGAATGTATAGAAACATTACTTATACTTAGGTCTCTTTACTTTCTTCACTTTTAAATAGCATTGTCTTGAGCATCAGACAGTAGCATAATTTTTGCTTCAATCATCAAAAAATACATAAAACTCAAGAGGATAATATATTGCACATATCCAAAGTTCTCTTCTTCTCCTGTTCTTTCTTTTTTCTTCATGCTCCAAGATTCCCTTTCTTTTCTGTTTGAGGAGCTTTCTTTAGCTAATCTATAAAAGTGGGTTGTCCTTAGTTTGAGAATGTATTTATCTCCTCTTCATTCCTGACAAATAAAGTTTCACTGAATCTAGATTTCACTGTTTGATAATTTTATTCTTCTTTTAGAACTTGAAAAATATTGTGCCACTCTCTTCTGGTTTCCATGGTTTTAGATGCAAAGTCTACTGTCATTTGAACTGGTGTTCCCCTGTAGGTAACATGTCATTTCTCTCTGGGTACTTTCAAGATTTGTTTTTCTTTGTTTTTAGTTTTCAGAAATGTAGTTATAATGTATCTTCATGTGCATTTCTTAGAGTTTATCCTATCTGGGTTCTTGTCAGCTTCTTGAGCCAGTAGTTTATGTCTTTTGCCAAATTTGGCAAGCTTTCCTTATTACTTCCTCAAATATTCTTCAGTCTCACTATTTTCCTTTCTTTCTGGGATTCCAATGATATGTTTGTTGCATGTTTTGTTATTATGTTTGATACTCATGTATTTTTTTCATTTGGTTTTCTCTCTATTGCTCAGGTTGGGTAAATTCTGTTTCCTGTTCATTGATCCTATTCCCTGTCATCTCCACTGTATTACTGAGCTCATCCAGTAAGATTTTTGTTTTTGTTAGTTTTGAAAAGAATTATTGCACATACTGGGTATTAGACATTATCTGAAGAAGTTGAACTGGCTAATAACAAATCATGTAACTAATCATGTAGGGTCGATGGATGAAATTCCCTTAATGGTTCTTTAAAGAGATGATAAAGATATGCCTTTCTAGGTCTCCATCATGGAAGATAAGCATCTCCCACCAACCACCCTGATATGCTCCCATTAGAAACCCTGCTTCCACTCATATTACATATCTTAAACCAGGATGTGGAATGATGCTCATATCCAAGTGTTACACTAGACCATCAGGATCCTCTTAGATAGTACATCATAGAATAAATTTAATTTCCTAAAATACCTCTGAATCTTCTTTCCTTTCATTAAATACTCCTGCATCATTATTAATGGAGTTAGATTGAGATTATACTAACTTTTAAAAAGTGGCATATAGGTGAAATGAGTCAAAAATTGGCCACTTTTAGCTGGATAAAGTTGGCATTTATGTCTCACTCAGATTCAGCTTCCTTCCTGCAGCAATTAGGGGTTATAGGAGTTTCCCTGCTTCATTCACAGATAGCAAAGGAGGCAGGGATGTGAAAATATCATGCAAAATCTTACATTTTTACTCTTGGAGGTTTACATTGGTTCTTGATATCTGACAGTGCAAGTTGACATTCTTTTCTCTGTATTCAGAGCACTTACAAACTTTCCTCACCCCCCTGACCCCACCACCCACTAGAAAAAAACAAACAAACAAACAAACATAGCACTTACCTAATGAGATCCACTGTTTCTGAATACATTGTGTAAGGAGACTTGGATTCCATTGGGCCCTGTTCCATTGCATTTCCACACTCAATAAATGACAAGGCTGCTTCAGCATAGTTCAAAGCCTTTCCAAATTTTTCCACCTGATCAACAGAGTTAACATAATGACTTCCTTAAATGCAGTTTTTTAAAAATGGCATTGTCTATATATTTTATTTGAGAAACCTAACTTTCGAGCTCCAAATTCCTGTGAATGAAGCTGAGAGAAGAAAATGGGATACTTTCTTCTCTAGTTATCTTTATAAATTGCCACTGGTTTAGGATAAATGAATGGTTACAGACAGAACTGTACCCATATACCAACTGCCAATCAGAATTGCATTGCTGCTCTAATTTCTATTTTTCTCTTTCTAACTCCGAATAGCTTGGCAACTTCATTTCTTACTTCCTCATGCTATACTAAATATACAGCAAAGTTGGTAGGCATGATTCCATATAAAAGTTTTCATACTTTTTTTGTATACTCCAACTTTGATGATTTCTGGTTTTGGATATTGTCTTTTACATTAACTGTGATATTTCCATGCCTTCCTTCTGTTGTGCATGTGTGTATATGTATGTTTTTAGTTATTTCTTTAAGAATTAGGCTCTCACTTAAGGATGAGAATGAGAGGGAAGGAGAGGAGAGAAAACTTAAGGCATTATCAATTTAGCTAAAATGAGGTACAGAGTTCAAATTTAGTAACAGCCATTTTTGTGGTTATATGGGGTTGTCTAAATTGATGTTAATCTCTTCCTACAACAGCAAGAATCAGCTTTATATTCTTAGGGCCTCATAAATCTAAATTTACACACCAAGTTTTTGGTTCTATACACTGTTACTCTCCATGGATAATTATATACTCTAAGTCTGAACTGCATAATCTATCTAGTTTTCAAAATATTCACTCATCAATCAAAATAGGTTTACACAAATACTCTTAACTACTAATGTAAGTCTCACTGCAAAAAAATTTTTTTCATTCATAACGATACCTTAGAAAACAGAATGCTTAGAGCAAAATTATCCCTCATTAGTAAATCAAAATTTTAAATTGCTTAAAACCCTAACAGGCTATCCAGTAATATTTCTTGGCAACACTTTGAGATTAAAGAAGCCATTTATTCACTAAGCATTTTGTGACGTACCCAATTATATACTATGTGCACTTGATACAGAACAAGTTCCTTCCAGGAACATATAATACATTTAGAGGGAAAAAATGTGCAACCACAGACAGTTCATAGTACAAGGCAGTCTAATGCACATGAGATGGTAGGAGGGGAGCAAGCGGTGGGCTGCAGAGGCTGGGAGGCCCAGAAGAGATCTGAAAACAACACTGGGAAGAAAAGGATTTGGGAAGCATACTGAAGGTGTGAGTGGGAGGCTCTACAAGTGCAAAGGCCTGCTGGATGGCATGAGCAAGGGGACCAGTCTGGCTGGAGCAGTGTTGGGTTGGGCAAGATGACACTGAATAAATAATCCTGATAACCCTTGGGTGATTCAGACATATATTTTCATCCTGCTTTAAAATTAAATGTTCTTTTCTAAGAGCTACCATGTTTCAGTTTCTTCAGGTAACCAGAACCCTCCAATTGACTGCGGGATTGTGTGGGCAAGACTTGTGCCTTCTTTATTTTCCAATACTCTGATTATTACCCTTGTACACTGGTGTACCTAGGCAATGATCTTCATACAGGTATTTGATGAGCACATCAACAGCATTGGAAGAGGAGTGCTGTTATGGCTTGAACATCTTCAACACTGGAATAATATGATAAAGGGTCATTTGAAATGCCCTTTTCATCTCCAGCTCCCAATCTCAGTTATAAATGCAGGAGGGGAACTGAACTGCCATTCCTGGGCAGGGCGGAGTCCCCTTGGACAAGACCTCAAGATACAATGACCATATGATCGCTTAGAAAAAAACAGACTAAAAAAAAACTCTAACGCTGGAAGAGCTTCAAGCTTTCCAAAACAGTGGATTATTCAAGTAAGAAAAATTATTTTTTGTAAACATCAAATCATGGTAACTTTAGATTACACTTTTCTGCAGTGTAATCATTTCTGTGTTATACATTTTCAGAGAAGTATTCATTTTGGCAGATACACACAAAGAACATGAGTCTTTTTTAAAAGAGATTAGATCCTGGGACTAAGCCAGGGCAGGCTAACAAGACAAAAATGCAAACCCAGATTTTAGTTTTAAAGAAAAAAAATAAATGCCACACACTGACTCTACTGCCTTTCTCTAAGTCAGGCACTTTGGTTGAAATTATAATTTATTGGGGTATGAGTACTTGATTAGATAAACATTTCCCCATTTAATGGATGCAGCCATCCTTGTGACAGATTTTACAATTACATCAGCTATATATCCCCAGTGATGAAGGTGCAGTACAGAAACATAATTTGGAAGAACCTATCGAGAAAGAAAAGGAACTTACCATCGCATCTGCTTTATGCTTCATCCGTTTAGCTTCTTGCATAAAATAATCTGCACTGCGTGGCCTACAAGGGGAGGATGACACCAAATGTCACTACTGTGGAAAAGCAAGCTCTTGTGAAAATATTCCTTCTTTTACTCAAATTTAACTCACAGTTTAAAAACTGGGCCTAGAAGAGAAAGATGGCGACAGAATAGATGGCAGTGCTGACAGTGTTCTCAAGCACCAGAGCGGTTGTAGGATAGGGTAGGGAGCACAAGACTGCTCCAAGTCCCTGCAAATTAGAGCGGTAAGCATCTGGACTCAGGGGTGCACAGCCCAGAGGTTGCAGAGACCAACAGGAGAGCAAGTGAGACAGTTCTGAACCGCCCAGCGGGCCAAGGGCAGCTCTGGGCAGTGGCAGCTCTGCCCAGGGGGTGGGCTCTGACTGGAGACAGCTTCAGGCTCCTCGGTGAATAGAAATCTGAGCAGTGAAGTGTGGACAGGGACTGCGAACTCAGGGGGATTGAGGAATTGAACTCCTGCAGGGGAGGCCCTGTTGTGAGAGCCGTGTTCTGGAGGCAGAGAGAGAGGAAGCACCTCCTGGGGCCTGAGGTGGAGGAGGAGAGACCTGCCCTGAGCGGGAGAGCAGGGAAGTGCATGGGCTGGGGCAGGGCAAGGTGGAAAACTGCCCAGTCGCACCACCCAAGAACAGGGCAGCTCGGAGTCCCAGTGGGAAGGAAGGCCCAATTCTATATACCCACACCATTACACAGATGCCCACAGAAACTACAGCTTGAAACTGCACTAGAGGGGCACTTGTGGCTGGTGGCACCAGCAGTGCCCATTTCAGATGGTGAAAACCTCCTCAAGGAGCCTGTAGCGGAGGGCTAGCCATTGCCTTCGCAAACAGTACACTGTGGTGATCCCCAAAGAACCAGTGCAAGTAGGGAAGGCCCCAAAATGCTGGCAGTGCAGAAACCCAGCTAGTCTACTGGAGTCTCAGCCTACTGAAAGGCATGGTACTCAGAAGCAGCCCTGACTATAACAGTGGAAGGCCCTCCCACTCCAAGGCCCTGCAGCCTGACTGTAGACTGCAGAGACTTGATCAAGGAAAAGAGGCAGACCCAGGAAATGGATCACAACTAATCTTAAGCACCTGAGTTACACCAAGACCTGCGTGAACTATTAATCCCTAATGAGCAGCTCAATAACAGTATATGAGAAGTGATAGAAGTGTCTCTCAATTAGCCAACTGGAGTGAATGGAACAACACATAAACCAAATCTAAAATACAACCAGATAGCCCAAATTAATGAAATAAAGGGTACCCCAAGAGCACTAAGTTGAGGAAATCTAGGAGATGGTACCACTGAACCCCACAAATCTCCGACCACAGAATGGCACTCCATGAAGGTAGGAAGTCAAAGCAGATTAATCCAAGAAACAAAAATAAGCAACAACAGACACCCAAAAGGGGGAGAAAAGAAAAACCAATCCATCATCAAAAGGAAAGGAGGACTCATTAGAAAGAACACTAAATGAAATAGAAACAAGCAAACTATCAGACAGAATTCAAAGAAATAATTCTAAGAAAAGTCAATGAACTCAACAAGCTAAAAAAAAAACTACAAAGAACTCCAGGGCAACTATAAAAAACTTATGAAAACTACACCAGCATTAAAAAGGACATAGAAACCATTAGTAAGAACCAGGAGGAAATGAAGAATCTCAGAACTGAAGAACACAATAGAAGGAATTCAAAGCAGGTTGGATGAAGCAGAGGACTGGATCAGTGAATTGGAGGACAACAGTGAAAAAAAATAACCAGACATTGCAACAAAATGAAAAATGACTGAAAAACAATGAAGAGGTTTTAAGAGAGATACAGGACAACATGAAATGCAACAATATCCATATCATAGGGCTACCACAAGGAGAAGAGAAGCAAGGGATAGAAAACCTATTTGAAAAGGTAATGACAGAAAGCTTGCCTAAATTGATGAGTGGAAAGGTCACTCAAGTTCAGGAAGCACAGAGGGATGCAATGAAGATGAACCCAAATAGGCCCACACCAAGACACATCATAATTAAAATGGCAAATTTCAAAGACAAAGAGAATCCTAAAAGCATCAAGAAAGAAACAGCTAATAACATATAAGGGGGCTCTAATAAGGTTATTAAATGATTTCTCAACAGAAACAATATAAACCAGGAGGGAATGACAAAAAATACTCCAAGTAGTGAAAAATGAAGGCCTGCAACCAAGAATACTCTACCCAGCAAGGCTCTCATTCAAAATGGAAGTTGAAATAAGGAGTTTCTCCTAAAAGAGGGGCCTGCTTTAAAAAGATGAAGAAACAAAGAGAGACAGAGAGGAATACAGGAACAAAGGGGAAAAATGTCAACGAAGAAATACCTCTCAATAATAATCTTAAATGTAAACAGATTAAATGCACCAATCAAAAGACATAGGGTAAGCTGAATGGATAAGAAAATATGACCTATATATATGCTGTCTTCATGAGACCCACCTCAGAACACCTTGACACACAGACTGAAAGAGAAGGGGTGGAAAAATATATTTTAAGCAAATGAACATGAAAAAAAGGCTGGGGTAGCAATACTTATATCATACAAAACAGATTTCACAATGAAGGACATACAAACTGACAAAGAAGGACATTTCATAATACTTAAGGGAATAATCCATCAAGAAGTCATAACCCTTATAAATACATATGTACCCAACCTAGGAGCACCCAAATATCTAAGGAAAATCTTGGAGGACTTCAAGAAGGATATAGACAGCAACACACTAATAGTAGGGGATTTTAATACCGCATTACCAACAATGGACAAAATTTCCAAACAAAAAAACACCAAGGATATTGTAGCACTGAACAACACTCTAGATGAAAAATGGACTTAACTGACATATACAGAACTTTTCACCCCAAAGAAGCAAAATACACATTTTGTGACCACGTGGTAGGACACAAAACAAGCCACTATAAATTCAAGAAAATTAAAATAATACCAAGCATCTTCTCAGATCATAATGGCTTGAAACTAGAAACCAACCTCAAGGAAAATATCCAAAAACAATGTAATTCATTGAGACTGAATAACATGTTATTAAGTAATGAATGGGTTAATAATAAGATCAAAGAAAAAAAAAAAAGTATCTGGAAACAAATTAAAATGGATTCACAACACCCCAAAACCTATGGGACCAGCAAAGTCAGTCCTCAGGGGGAAATTCATAGCAATACAGGCCTACCTAAAAAGGCTAGAAAGAACTCATACAAATAAACCTAACCAAAAAGCTTAAAGAACTAGAAGAGCAACAACAAAAAAAGCCCAGAGCAAGCAGAAGGAAGGGAATTATCAAGATCAGAGCAGAATTAAACAACATAGAGACTAAAAGCACAATTCAAAGGATCAACAAATCCAGGAGCTGGTTCTTTGAAAAGATAAACAAAACTGCCAAACCATTAACCAGACTCATCAAGAAAAAAAGAGGACCCAAAGAAACAAAATCAGAAATGACAAGAGGAGAAATCACAACCGATACTGCAGAAATACAAATGATTGTAAAAATTTACTACGTACAACTACATGATAAGAAATTTGACAACCAGGTGAAATGGACAAGTTTCTGGAAATGTATAACCTACCAAAATGCAATCAAAAAGAAACAGAAAGCCTAAAGAGACTGGTAACAACTAATGAAATTGAAGAAGTAATAAAAAAAACCCAGCACACAAGAGCCCTGGACCAGGTAGCTACACAGGTGAATTTTAACAAACATTTAGAGAAGAACTAACTCCTATCCTTCTCAAACTATTCCAAAAAATCCAAGAGGAGGGAGGACTCCCAAACTCTTAATGAGGCCAGTATTATTCTAATACCAAAACCAGGTCAAGACCCAACTTAGAAAGAAAACTACAGGCTAATATCTCTGATGAACATAGATGTGCAAATTCTCAACAAAACATTGGCAAAGAGGATCCAGCAATATATTAAAAAAATCATACACTATGACCAAGTGGGATTCATCTCAGGGATGCAAGGATGGTTCAATATTCACAAATCAATAAATGGAATATACCACATAAACAAACGGAAAGACAAAAACCATATGATCATATCAATAGATGCCGAAAAAGCATTTGATATAATACAACAACACTGTTTTATGATAAAATCCCTCAGCAAGATGGGAATAGAGGGAGCATACCTCAACATAATAAAGGCCATATACCAGAAACCTGCAGCTAACATACTCAATGGACAAAAAATGAAAGCCTTTCCATTAAGATCAGGATCAAGACAAGGGTGTTTACTCTCTCCACTTCTATTCAACATAGTCTTGGAAGTCTAGCCACAGTGACCAGACAAGAAAAAGAAATCAAAGGCATCCAAATTGGAGAGGAGGATGTAAAACAGTTATTATTTGCAGATAACGCAATAGCATACATAGAAAACCCTATAGATTCCACTAAAAAACTCAGCCTAATAACTGAATTGGCTGGACACAAAGTCAATATTCAGAAATTGAAGGCATTTTTATATACCAACAATGAAACATCAGAGATAGAAGCTAGAAAACAAATCCCATTTACCATAGCAACAAGAAAAATAAAGTACTTAGGAATAAACTTAACCAATGAGGTAAAAGACTTGTACTCAGAAAACTACAGAACATTGAAGAAAGAAATTAAGGAAGATACAAATAAATGGAGGTTTATACCATGTTCATGGTTGGGAAGGATTAACATCATTAAAATGTCCACACTACCCAAAGCCATCTATAGATTCAACATGATCCCTACTAAAAATACCAATGCCATATTTCACCAAATTAGAACAAATACTTAAAAATTCATATGGAATAAAAAACAACCTCAAATAGTGACAGCAATCTTGAGAAAGAAGAATGAAAAGGAGGAATCAAGCCCTGGCACAGTGGATAAGGTGCCAGCCTGTGAACCCAAAGGTCACTGGTTCGATTCCTCAGCCAGGGCACATAAGCAGGTTGCAAGCCAGGTCTCCAGCCAGGTCTGTGGCTGGAGGCAGGTGAAAGGCAACCATACATTGATGTTTCTCTCCCTCTCTGCCTCTTTCCCTTCCCCTCTCTCTGGAAATAATAATAATAATAAAAAGAAAAAAAAGAGAAAAAAAAGAAAAGGAGGAATCACAATTCCAGATATCAAACTATAGTACAAAGCCACAGTAATCAAAACAGTCTGGCACTGGCACAAGAACATATGAACAGACCAATGGAACAGAATAGAGAGCCCAGAAATAAACCCAGGACTCTATGGGCAACTAATATTCAACAAAGGGGAAAGGCGCATAAAATGGAGTGCAAGTAGCCTCTTCAACAAGTGGTGTTAGGAGAACTGGGCAGGCACGTGCAGAAAAATGAAACTAGACTATCAACTTATACCATACACCAGAATAAACTCAAGATAGATAAAAGACTTAAACATAAGCAGTGCCATCATAAAAGACCTCGAGGAAAACATAGACAAAAAATTACAGATATCCCATGCAGGAAAATTTTCACTGAAATATCTCCCAGGGCAAGGGAAATAAAGGAACAAGTAAACAAATGGGAGTGCATTAAACTGAAGAGTTTCTGCTCAGCCAAAGAGAACATCAACAAAATAAAAAGGGAACCAATCATATGGGAAAACATATTTGCTAAAGACACCTCAGACAAGTGCTTGATCTCCAAAATATATAAAGATCTAATATGACTCAACACCAGGGAGACAAACAACCCAATTAACAATGGGCAAAGGACCTGAACAGACACTTTTCCAAGGAAGACATACAAAGGTCCCATAGGCACATGAAAGAATGCTCAACATCACTAGCCATCAGAGAGGTACAAATTAAAACTATAACCAGATACCACCTCACACCTGTCAGAATGGCAATCATCAACAAACAACAAGTGCTGGCTAGGATGTGGAGGAAAGGGAACCCTGATGCACTGCTAGTGGGAATGCAGACTGGTGTAGCTACTATGGAAGATAGTAAGGAGTTTCTTAAAAAACTAAGAATAGAATTGCCTTATAGCTCAGTGATTCCACTGCTAGGATTATACCCAAAGAATCCTCAAACACCAATTCAGAAGAGCCTATGCAACCCTATGTTCATAGCAACACTATTTACAATAGCCAAGTGCTGGAAACAACTAAAGTGCCCTTCAGTGGATGAATGGATAGAAAAACTGTGCTGCATTTACATTGTATAGAACAATGGAGTTCTATGCAGCAGAAAGAAAGAACTCCTACCATTTGCAATAGCATGGATGGAACTGGAGAGTATCATGCTTAGTGAAATAAGCCAGGCAGCAAAAATTAAATACCACATGTTCTCACTTAATACAGGAGACTAATAAACAAACAAATAAGCAAACAAAACAGAGGGGAGGGGAAAGGGGGGAGAAGGAGGCAAAGAAGGGGAATAGTTTAGTCAAGGAACTAGCATGGATGACCTGTGGATAGGAACAGCATGTGGGATTGACTGTTGTTGGGGGAGTGGTGGATAAAGAGGGTGGGGAAGGGAGAGCAGGGGGGTAAAAATGAGATGAATGTAATATAACAACAATAAAAAACACTGAAAACAAAAACCAAAACAAAACAAAAAACACTGGGCTTAACAGAGAACCAGGTATGTTCTGCATTTCTAAATTACTTCCCATATATCACAATTATATTTTTCTTGTTAGAAATTCAACATATAGTATATGTCAATTGTCTACATTTACAGTGATTTTAACATGATTCTCCAGTGCTTAATTTGTGAATCAGATTATTTTATTGCATGCTTAAGATATTAAGTAAAAAAAGTCTTATTTCACATGATATTTATACAAAACAATTATTTTTTAATGTGAGACTGCAAATATACCTCATAATAACCATGGATATGTACGGGTGAGTATATTTATGTACCCTTACAAAAATCAGTGTCATTTATTTGCATAAATGGTACCTAGAGTTATATGTATCTATATATAATTATTTTAAAGCCTCACAGTGAGAAATGGAAAGAGGTAATGCTGCATGATTACATTTCAGCATAAGGAAGGTAATTGTAAAATGATGCCTACCTTGTAACAATGCAAATGTGGCATATATTCTCTGTAGTTCTGATTAGCTAGCTGGTAAATATTAACAGCAGACATGTGTGTTATTAAAGTAGTAACCCTGGCCAGCCCTGGTTCTGCTGGAAGATGAAGGTAATTCATCCAGAAACTCATCTAAGCATGTGTAATAACTTCAAGTTACACTAAAGTACTGATCAGACAGTAACTTTCAATGCTTAATCTGATAGATTTTAAAAAATCTGCATACTTTGGGTGATATCAACCTAAACTTTTTTGTATTACAGGGCTTTATGTAATCAATAAACTTGACCTGTTTATGTATATCCAATATAAGCCAGGACTCCCTGAAAGGGAGGTAAGATCTACATAGTGATGTTAACGGTGGACTGTTTAAATAACCTATTGTCACATGCTTATTTTGACCTGCTTTGTTTCAGATTCTAATGAGTTTCTTTCCTTACTGCAATATTAGATAGGCAGAACATCCTTTTATCCCAAAGGTCAAAATGCTTAGAAAAATAACGAATATAATGTTGCGTATGCCACTGTAATCCAAAACGATTATCCTCATAATAGTGGTTTTAATCAATTAATAAATCAATCCATCAATAAAACAAAGAAACAAACTGGGATCACAGCAAATAGTTTTGGGTGACAGGTCACAAATCATTGAAGGAGAAGACATTGGTTTTCTGTCTTACTTCCCCACAAAATATTGTCAGAACTGTGGTAATGTGCTGAAAATATTTAACTTCTCTAACACAGAAATGAGGAACACAGTTGCAGGATTTCCTTAATGCATATAATTAAACTCCAGTCCTTGGCTCAGCAACCCTTCACCATTCTTTCTGCCACTCAGGTCTGCAAACTTCCATTCATCTTGCTGGGCCTTCACTGGAGGGTGAGGCCTACAGTTTCTGTCATTAGAAGGCCCTGCTCCTACCAACTCTGGTTTCTTTAGTTCATTTCTTAGCTGTCCAGACTTCCATCTAAATGGCTTGAGTGGCATTTACATGGTGGTTTTCCCTTTTTGCCCCCAAGTTAACTTTTGAATACGTATTAACTATCTGTTTGGTCTCTGATTCTAATTCTGGTAATTTACGTTATTTTTGTTGGTGGTGGTTTTTAATGGACTGATTTTATTTTTTTAGAGCCATTTTAGGTTGACAGGAAGCAGGAAGTACTGAGGGTTCCAGATATCTTTTGCCTCATATACCCACAGTCTCCCTTCACTATTAACACACCCCACCATAAGCAGTTCAGCTGTTACAATCAATGAACCTATACTGGTGTATCATTATCACCCAAAGTCCATAGTTCACATTAAGTTCACTCTTGGTGGTGTACATTCTATGGATTTTGAGAAATGTATAGCGACATTTATCCACCATTATAGTATCATACAGAGTAACTGCACTGCTGGACAATTTGAGTGATACCCGAAATATCCCTTGTACTATTTTTTGGTTTCCTTTTGCTTCATGCTCCAAAGTGGAAGACTAGACTCCCACAAATCCACGTTTCTCCAATCTGTCCTGGACCTTAACCCTTGACCAACATTTGTAAAATATGACTTTCATTACATCACCACCCTACTCACAGAACTAAAATCAATCTCCAGAGCCCATGACCTCTCAGTTCAGGCCTCCAGTAATATCACCCAACTGCCATTCAACAAAGCCCTCAACCAGAGGGGTTGTCTTCCCACTGTCTTCACATGTCATCCCTATTTTAGAAGCTCTACTTAATCTCCTTCTCCTGCCTGGAAGACTCTCCTCTTTGCTTATTCACTAAGTGCTAATTCACTGAGTGCCTACTATGAGCCAAATGTCACCTTTTCCTCAAATTTTACTGACATGAGGCTTCTTGGTAACTTTGGTCCATACTCCTGTCTTTCTGTCCTAATCAGAGACACTACCTCTTGTTTGCATTATACTTCTGGGAATTGAATTATCTTCTGAGCTGTACTGGGCTCAGCCATTGCATACATAAAACTTTGCAGCTTGGTACCTTTTCAGCAGAGACTACCATGTAGTTTTAGGCACATGGGAGAAGGTAAATGAATCCCCACTGAATAGTACTGAATTCATTTTGAGATTAGAAGAGAGTGGTGGCTTCCAATGGCAGCAACATAGCCAATGAGCCACAGAACATCTCCATGGCAACCTGAAATTTCCTACATCATTATCTGCTCTACACTCTAGTATATGAGGTTGGTCATTTTTTTCTTGCCCTGTTTGGTAGGTCTTGTCACTAATAGATCATCATTTTAAATGCATTTTGTTTTCATGAAAGAATTCTCTTGATATTAAGCTATAACATCTTTTTATGAGCCTTCTAAGTTACCCTTATGGATGGCAGTGGCTCCTAATTACTATATGGGGTCCTCAATAAATGCTGTTTTTAACTGCAGCATATGAATGTATTTTTAAACCTGACATGGAGGCTGAGTCACAAACTTTCCCAATAGTGTATGTGGATAAATAACACATCTAATTTTCTGACTATATCACAGCAGCTACAACAGTAACCTGAGCTGCTGAAAAACTGTGTCATCCAAAGGCCATTTACGAACACATTAGTTAGAATTCTCATCTTTGCATATAATGGATGGCTCATTACACTGATTCACTGAAGATTCTCTGATAATTGGTCCATTTTCTCCTTCTAGGTGATTTCTAGTGCCATAGTTCCAGACTATGTAAAGGGATCATTGTAAAGGGAAGGGGACTAATGGAATGTGGCCCAATTTGTTCAGTAGTGCAGTGGATGCATGCTCTCAGGAAGGCATCATTCCAACAGCAATGTGCAAGCCAGGAGGAGAATAAAATGTTGTCACTATTGTGGCAGTTACAGAATAGAACATGGCAAAATACTAAAATGAAATCTAATTATTTCAGTGTTAAAACAGATTTATCATCTAACCTATTTTTTTACACCTAAAACCTAGAATTTCTGTTTTTTGTTTAAATAACATTCTTTGCATTGTTTCTCAGTGATGGTAGTTTATGAGGATACATAAGCAAACCTTATAAAAGTTCAATTAAACATTATACATGTAATTACATATCTTGGGCTCTTCAGAAAGAGGGCTTGTGTGATCTAAAAAGGCAAAGCTTAGCTGCATATACCTTTGTTATAAGAGGTCTCAGCAACAAACATAATCTGACCACTCCACCCAAAGAGAACATTTTCTTTTTTCTTTTCTTCTATTCATCCTCCCACCACCCTCACCTATAAACACACAATTTTAGCTCTGAGCAGCCACTGGGTTTGAGCCACACTGATCTTTTTTCTGGTGAGGATGATTAAAGCGACCTTGCTCCTCACTCTCCTTGCTGGTTGGGATCCAGCTGAATGAACAGGCTCTGACGGAGAGACTGGCAGACTCCTTTCTGTAATTCCTACCTCTGTGCAAAGCACCCCCGGCAGAACCAGTCTGTTTAGTGAAACCTGGCAGGGATGAGAGCTCAATGTGTTTGAACAAACAGGTTCCTTGGAACAGCAGAAAGCTGAATAATTTTCTTTGTAAAGTTGAAATCCAAATCAGACAAATAGGCAACTGCATCCTAAATGAATTCATTTGACATCCTGTCAGCTTGTCATTTGATAAGCCCCAGAGGTGTCACAGTGTCCCAAGTTTTGGGGTACTTTCTTCACAAAAAAGAATGTGTAAGAAGCTGGCAGATGAGAGAGGGATTGGGGACTAGATGAAAAAAGGTGAAGGGATTAAGAGTATAAATTGGCAGTTACAAAATGTATGGTGCCAGATAGCTACTTAAATTATTGGGGAGATCGCTTTGTAAATTATGTAAATGTCTAACCATGATGCTGCACACCTGAAACCAATATTGAATGTCAACTGTAATTGAAAAAATTTTAAATAATTACAACATTTTGATGCACTGAGTAAGTAACACTATTGATGAGGGCACTTCAGAGTCAGCAACTCCATGGGATGGTGTTGGCTTTATGAGTTCTTCCTGAAGGAAGTAAGCAAACTGCATTTTAGAAGCAGAAATTCAAATGCAGCATTTGTTTCTATAACCTTGGTGTTGGCTGGGACACTAAAGTCTCTGGAACCCAGCTTCTCAGAAGCACATGTGATTATTCACTGTGTCTCCAACAGCAGCAGGCTCTTGCAGATGACGGTTTCTCCTGGCCATGCACAGAAAACAGTGTGTGCTTTGCAGGATGCACAGGTGAGTGCACCAGGGTTTGTCATTTCATCAAAAGCAACTTTTTGGTGAAGTGGAAACTGATCAATGCCATTGCTATTGTTCTCTTAGTGAGTGTGACATTGAAAATAAAATAATTTTACAAAGCCCTTAAAATGATCAGAGAGGTAAGATTTCCTACAAGGGGATCTGAATTCTTTGTCCCCTCACCTCCCAATCTTAGTCCCTTTTTTCTTTTTCTCTCTCTTTGATTTGGTTAGAACAATATAAGGACCTGGCTGAGAGACGGGGATTTCATAATGGAAATAATTCCATATGAACAATATAAAGGTGTATTAATCAGGAAAGGTGGGGTCCAGCTGTCAAGCAACTGGGAAGGGGAGATCCTCAGAAGAGCAATGGTTATGTCAAGCACTCAGGGGAGCACCTTGCCTCATGTCATGTCACCTGCTCAGGGATTTCAGTTGGTGTCCTTTGACTAAATCATGCTGCAAGAGAGCTGACCTGTTATATACAGGAAACTTCCTGTCCTCTATAAAAGTAAAATCCTTTAGCTATAAGACTGCCTTGGCATAATTAACAAATATTAAGTCTTTCTTCCTTCCCCACCAGCCACATTTCACATGCCATGGCTTTCAGCACCCTGTGGCAGAGGGGGTCAGTTCTCAATGTTGGGAGGTTTAAGGAGCTCAGCTCCCACTACTGGTGCCACACAGCACAGATGGGATGTTTGGCGGTCTGGCTGAATGTGAAGATTGTGACTGGCTCCTTTGTACAGTGTGGGTTAGAGAGAGCACATCCTTCTGGGAGCAGCAGGCACCCTGGCACTCGGGTGTACTGGCTCCCTAGCACGGCAACATGGCTGGTAGGAACAGAGGCTGTGTTTTCCAGCCAAGCATTCTACCACTGAGCTCTGCTCAGGACTTCCGCAGAGGCTCTCATGACATGGTTGTTCTCTCTTAATTTTCTCTGGCCAGGAGTTACCCTGTCACTAATGATGACACCAAGTAATTTATAGCTCTTGGCTTTGCATTAATGAGATCAGTTTCTAGGCTTTGAGTTGAATTAAGTGCTGTCACTCATTGACATAAATTCTTATGATGTTTTTAAAAACAGAAGTTTGGTAATCACACCAGTGTCACCTTAAAACTGTGGCTGTCAAGCAGTGAACATCATGCACGGGGAAATGTCAGCGGAGGAGGTGCAGTCACACTGCCACCAACCTGAGCCTCCAATTTACGCAGAACAAGCTGAGCTGGATCATATTTAAAAAATAAGTGTTATCCTGTTTAGTTTCATCTGCATCTTGAAGGCACAAACTGGTTCCTATTTAATTGGTAAGTAACAAAGAAAAATGGTCCTGGAAGCCTGTGAATTTAACTTTACCTGCATGTAGTTCCTTATATCCATGAAAAAAGAAAATTCAGGCTTTCCCCCCACCCTCCTCCAAATGTTAAAACTGGGCAGGGTTCAGTCAGCACTTGTTATTGAGCACCCATTGGATTCAGCTGTTGTCAGAATCGCATGTTTAGTCAACCAATAACGAGTATTTATAATACAAAAGAATGAGTTTACTCTTTTAAAAAGCTACATGGTATAGCTTTAAAAATTAAATGACAGTGCAGCATCTGTTTCTTTTGGACCACTATAACTGGATTTTCCAGCAACTGTATGGTACTTCAGAGCTAATTCTCTTATTCTTGTCTTCCACTGTTTGTTGACACCTTGAGTGAGAAGTCAAGGAAAGTCACAGGAATTAGGTTCTCATCTGCCAAGGAGGCTGCTGGTGAGGGAGAGTTGCCATGGAAGGTAGACAGAGCAGAGCTGGAGGAAGTTCAATTTTTGTGGTCCCAGGGAAGCTTTCTGGGGAGGCCACCCATGTGCCTGCCTCTCCCATGTATTAATAACTGAGAATTAATTAATTGTGTATCCTAACTCCTTCCTGCCACTGTACCTGGCACTTAGTAAGTACTTAGCACATACCAATTGAACCTGGGAAACATTTTACACAGTTTTAGGTGACTTCCTCACCCAGGGACCTCTTATGGGACAATCTCTTTCATTGTTTCAAGGCAGACACAATGCTTATTTCTGCTTTTCAAACTTGAAGAATCTTCCCAGAGCTTTTTGAGTTGAGTGGCTGAGTTGCATGTTTATCCCCCTGTTATGGATTTCAAATCAATTGGGACACAGGGTAATTGGAACATGACATCTTTCTCCCCCTGTGATGGATATGTAAGAGTGATTTTTAAAATTTTACTATATCTATATCCATAAAGGAGAAACAGTTTCATTGTAGTTGTCAGCCAGAATGATCAGACATATCACTAATGGGAAGAATGCATGATAACAGCCTCTTCGTTGATATACACAGTGACAAAATTTCATTAGTTTGTTGTAGCCCCAACAGATTGAGAAACATTCTCTTGTATAAATAGTTCAAGAAACTACTTAGTTGTTGCTGTTTCTGACTTAGCTTTGTGTTCCATACAAGAGAAAATCCCTTACATTTTCATTTTCCATATGTGTGCGCGCGTGTGTTTAAATACCTTGCCATTAACATTACCTGCTGGAAACGTTTGATGATTTGAGCACCTCAGTGTCAAAGGCACCTAGTGTGCGAGACTTCCAAATGCAAATTTCCATGTGGTAATCGAACACAATTCTAATCTATTTTTACAAATGGTTAAATGGTAATTACCACCAAACCCTAATTACATATGTAGTTGACCAACTGATTGTATTCACATTACATGCCCCCTACCTAGGGGATTAATGATGACAAGAGAAAAATTCCATGATATCCTAAATTAAATTACAGTGGGTGGAGAGTGAGAGAGACAAGTAATTATGCAGTTAATAGCTGTGTGCCAACTAACAACAGACCGCTTGAGTTCCTGATTGTATGCTGGAGTTTTGAATCAACTTCTGTAGCAAACAAAAGATGCCACCGCATCCTGTACATGCATGAACTTCCAGGACTATTGCCGGTAATTGATCAAAAATAGTAAATATTTCTCCCTACAAACTGTGTACCTAGCCTAGGATGGACTCTGCTTCACTTTTTCCTGCCCTCCATTTATAACCAATGTAAATTCTTTCAAAAATAGTTTACACCTTCCTTTCCCAAAACATATGTACAAAAGAATAAGTCAACCCCAGGACAGCACATATGTTGCCTCCTTTCCTATCCCTGTTACTGGTGGATTAGACTACACACCCAAGGACCTGGTCCTTTTCTGGCTAACACTTTACTTGCAGAAAAGCTTTAAGAGATTGCTCCCTTTATCGTTATGTCATTTTCTCTTATTTTTTAAATCTTGTAATCTATATTTTCAAATACAAGTATGGCCACACCCACTTTTCTCTGGGTGTCATTTGCTTGTTGTATCATTTTTCACCCTTTCACTTTGAGTCTTATTTGTCCTTGCAGCTGAGATGTATCTTCTGAAGGCAGCATATGGTTGTTTTTAACTTTTTTTTGTATATTTTATTGATTATGCTGTTACAGTTGTCCCAAGTTCTTTTCCCTCTGCTCCCATCCACCTAAGCCTCCTGTTCCTTTTCACAGTCCCCTGCCCCTTAGTTCATGTCCATGGGTTGTGCATATAAGTCCTCTGATTTAACCCTTTCTTCTATTATTATTAACTTCCCCCTGTTTATCTTTTACCCACCAACTATGTTTCCTAATTCCTGCACCATTTCCCCATTTTGCCCCCTCCCCCCTCCCAGCTGATAATCCTCCCAATGAGGATTCTGGTTCTATTATGGTTGTTTGCTTGGTTTGTTTTTTATTTTCCTTTTTATTTTTTAGGTTCTGTTGTTGATGGTTGTAAGTTTGTTGTCATTTTAATGTTTGTAGTTTTCACCTTCTTCTTAAATAAGTCTCTTTAACATTTCATATAGCGAGGGCTTGGTGATGATGAACTCCTTTGGCTTTACCTTATCTGGGAAGCACTTTATCTGCCTTTCCATTTTGAGTGATAGCTTTGCTGGAGAGAGTAATCTTGGTTGTATATCCTTGCTTTTCATCACTTTGAGTATTTCTTGCCAGTCCCTTCTTGCCTGCAAAGTTTCTTTTGAGAAATCAGCTGAAAGTCTTATAGGAACCCCTTTGTAGGTTCTCTTTTCTCTTGTTGCTTTTAAGATTCTCTCTTTATCTTTAATCTTTGGCATTTAATTATGATGTGTGGTTGGGTTTGGATCTAGCTTGTTTGGGACTCTCTATGCTTCCTGGACTTGTATGTCTATTTCCTTCACCAGATTTGGGAAGTTTTCCTTCATTATCTTTTCATACAAATTTTCAATTTCTTGATCTTCCTCTTCTTCTGGCATCCATAAGATTCATATGTTGGCATGCTTAAAGTCATCTCCTCATTTTTTTCAATTCTTGCTTCCACTTTCTGTGCTGGTTGAGTATTTATTTCTTCCTTATGTTTCAACTTGTTGATTTGAACTCCATTTCTCTTTCCTTCACCATTGGTTTTGTGTATTTTCCTTTGTTTCACTTGACCTAGCCTTCATTTTTCCCCTTATGTGTTCACTGTATTTAAGCACATCTGTCAAGTCTGTGAGCATCTTTATACCAGCATTTTACACTGTCCATCTGTCAGGCTGGCTGTTTCTTTGTTGCTTAGTTCGGCCACTGGGACCTTGATTTGTTCCCTTTTTTTGAGTCATGTTTCTCTGTCCCCATATCTTGACAGGCTCCTGTGTGCCTGTTTCTTAGGTGGAGCTGTCGCACCTGTTACATTGTAAGGGATGCAGCCTTGGGTAATTGTCAGTGTGGGGCAACCTGTTTTTACCACGTTGTGGTGCTTTACATGGGTTGGGGTCTGAGGGGGAAGTATGTTGATTATACAGCACTTGCTCCTTTTCCAGGCATTTCTCCCACTTCCTGAATGGAACTTGCTCCTCTCTAGTTGTTGTCATATCCATGATTCCCAGAGTGGGTAGATCTTCAGGTGTTTCAGGACTGTGTAGGGACTGTGTTGAATGCTGGGAGCATTCAACAGGTGTCCCCTACTATGACTACTCTTTTTGCCTACCAACCCCTGCTGTTCTCCTGCTGCAGCCGCTGCACTGCCAACCTGCACCAGCAACACACTTGACAAACCACTTCTTCTGTGTCCTGGCTCTGCCCCTTCTACCAGTTTGGGTAAGTATTTCTTCCTTTCGTTTGTTGGATTTCCATGCAGTTCAATATTCTGGAATTTCTGGTTGCCTCTAGTTTTGAGATAGATGTATTGTTTTTTGGTTGTGGAGGGAGACGCAGCATATCTATCTACCTCCACCTTTTTGAATACTGTTTTTTATTTTTGATCCAATCAGCTACTCTGTGCCTTTTAAATTCAATCCTCATCAAAATCCCAATGTTATTTTTTAAAGAAGCAGAACAAAAAAAAATCATCAGCTTCGTATGGAACCACAAAAGACTCTGAATAGCCAAAGTAATCCTAAGAAAAGAGAATAAAGCCAGAGGTATCATCCTCCCTGACTTCAAATTATATAGTAAAGTGATGAAAATTGAAACAGCATGGTATTAGCATAAAAATAGACACAGAGACCAATGGAACATAATTGAAGGTCCAGAAATAAACCCACATATGTGTGGACAAATAATTTTTGTCAAAGGAGCAAAAAATTATAATGGAAAAAGGAAAGCCTATTTAATAAATGGTGCATATGCAAAAATAAATAAATAAAAACCCAACAACAGAATAAATTTGACTGTTCTCTCACCATCCACAAAAATTAACTCAAAATAAATCGAAGAACAAAATATAAGACCTGAAATACTAAAATGCATAGAAGAAAACTTATGGGCCTTGATCTTAGAGAGGATTTTATGAATTTGACCCCAAAGGCAAGGGATGGTAAAGCAAGCAAAAACAATGAACTGGACTACATCAAACTAAAGAAGACATATCATCAAAATAAAAAGGCAAACAACTGAATGAGAGAAGGTATTTGTAAACAGCATCTCTGATAAGAAATTAATATTCAGAATGTATAAAGAATTCATACAACTTCACCTCAATAAAAAGTAAACAATCCAATTAAAAATGGACAGAGAGAACTTCTGGCCAAGATGGAGGCATAGGTAGATATGTTGCATCTCTCTGAACAAACAAGAAGGAACACATCTATCTCAAAATTATAGACAACCAGAAATTCCAGAAAATCAAACTGCATGGAAGTCCAACAAACAAAGATACAAAGAAGAAATATTCATCCAGACAGGTAGGAGGGGTGGAGCTGGGACAGAGAGGATGTGGTTTGGTGGTGTAGCAGTGGCAGTGGATGGCAGCTATGGTTGCTGGTGGAAAGTCATACATCTAAAAAAAAAAAAAAAAAAAATGTAGGGATACCTGGGGAGTACTCCTGGCACCAGACCAGACTGTGTGGTTCATGGTTCCAGCACTGGGGGGAAAATAAATCCTCACTGCTTCTGACTGAAAATCAGTCGGGGTTGGGGTAGCGGAAGAAACTGCTAGTCTTTCAGCAGAGTCCATTTGTACAGAGGCCCCCACTGTCCTAGAATGTCTGCAGACCTACCCACTCTGGGAACCATGGCCAGGGCAATAGCTACAAAGGCGCCAGTCCCATATGGGAAGGGGGAAAAGTGATTGGAAAAGGGGTGAGTACTGAGCAAGCCTCATTGTTCCATTTCAGACTCCTCCCATACGTACAGTGCCCCAACATGGTGAAACAGGTTGCCTAGAACTTTCAAATACCTAAGGCTCTGCCCCTTACAACATAACAGGTGTGACAGCTCTGCCTAAGATGCAGAGGCAAACACAGAAGCCTGTCAAGTTGAAGGGACAGAGAAGTATGGCTCCCAAAAGGAAACAGATCAAGATTCCAGTGGGAGAACTAAGTGGTGAGGAGGTAGCCAACCAAAAAGATGAGGAGATAGTCAACCTAACAGATGCAGAGTTCAAAATGCTGGTGGTAAAGATGCTCACAGACTTGACAGATAGCTTGAGTTAAAAAAATGCAGAAGGGAAGAAGTGAAGTCTAGGCTAAATGAAATGAAGGAAAAGCCACAAAAAATCAATAGTGAAGGGAATGAAACTGGGGTACAAATAAATTATTTGAAGCATAAGAAAAAATTAATAGCCAACCAGTATAGAATGAGGAAACAAGGATTGAGAAAAGTGAGAAGAGAGGCTTAGAAACCTCTGGAACAACTTTAAATGTGCCTACATCTGGATCATAGGGGTGCCAGAAGGAGAAAAGGAAGAACAAAAAATTTAAAACTTGTATGAAAAAAACAATGAAAAAAACAAACAAACCAAAAACTTCCCTAGCCCTGGCTGGTAGTACAGTGGATGATAAGGTGCAGGCCTGCAAACCCAAAGGTTGCTAGTTCGATTTCCAGCCAGGGCACATAACCAGGTTGCAAGCCAGATCTCTAGCCAGGTCCGTAGACGGAGAGAGGTGAAAGGCAACCATACATTGATGTCTCTCTCCCTCTCTGACTCTCTCTCTTCCCCTCCCTCTCAAAATAAATAAAATCTTTAAAAAAAACAAAACAAAACAAAAACTTCCCTAATTTGGCAAAGGAAATAAACATATAAGTCCAAGAAGCACAGAGAGTCCCAAACAAGCTGGACCCAAAGAGGATCATACCAAGACACATCATAATCAAAATGCCAAAGGTTAAATAGAAGCAGCAAGAAAAAATAAGAGACACCTGCATAGGAGTTTCCATGGCACTATCAGCTGATTTCGCAAATTTTTGAGGCAAGGAGGGGCTGGCAAGAAGTATTCAAAATGATGAAAAGCAAGAACCTACAACTTAGATAACACTATCCAGCAAAGCTATCATTTAGAATTGAAGGGCAGATGAAGTACTTCCCAGACAAGGTAAAGCTAAAGGAGTTCATAATTACTATTATATGAAATGTTAAAGGGACCTGTATAAGAAAAATAAGATCAAAATTATGAACAACAAACTCACAACTATCAAGAACAGAATTAAAAAAATAATAAATTAAACAAACCAGAATAGGATCAGAATGATAGGTATGGAGATCATTGAAAGGGTTATCAGCTGGGGAGGGGGAAGAGGGGGGGAATGAGGAAATGGTGATTAGGAAACATAATTGGTGAGTACAAGATAGAAAGGGAGAAGTTAAGAATAATAGAGGAAAGGGTGAAATCAAAGAATTTATATGCTCGACCCATGGAAATTAACTAAGGGTGGTGGAATTGTGGGAGGGAAGGCAGGTACTGGGTGGAGGGGAGCAAAGGGAAAAGGAATTGGGACAATTGTAACAGTATAAACAATAAAAAATACTTTAAAAGTGGACAGAGAACCTGAATGGACAATCTTCCCAAGAAGCCATACAGATGGTCAACAGGTATATGATAAGATGCTCAACTTCATTAGCTATTAGAGAAATGTAAATCAAAACTACAGTGAGATATTACACTCACACCTGTTAGAATGACTATGATCAACAAGACAAATAATAACAAGTGTTGGAGATGTTGTGGAGAAAAGGGAAACCTCATACACTATTGGTGGGAACGTAAACTAGTATAGCCACTGTGGAGGTTCCTCAAAAATTTAAGAATAGAGCTACCATACAATTCAGCAATCCTTCTTCTGGGTACCCGCCTGAAAAATTTGAGAACATTTATTTGTAAAGATAACATTTATTCTTATGTTCATTGCAGCATCATTCATAGTTGGCCAAGACTTGAAAACAACTGAAGTATCCTTTGATAGATGATTGGGTAATAAAGATGTGACATACATATACAGTAGAATACTATCCAGCCATAAGAAAAGATGTAATACTGCCATTTAAGACAATGTGGATGGAGCTTGAGAATATCATGCTAAGCAAAATAAGACATAAAAAGTCAATAACCATATAATTTCATTCATACATGGAATAAAAAACTGAACACAACAAATGAATAAACAAAAACTCATAGACGCAGACAATAGTATGGTGGTTACTAGAGGAGAAGAGGGCTTGGGGGAGGTAGAATAGGGTAAAGGGGATCAAATATATGGTGACTAAGAGATTTGACTTAGGGTGGTGAACACATAATGCAATATACAGATGATCTGTTATAGAACTGTATACTTGAAACCTATGCAATTTTATTAACCAATGCCACTTAAATAAATTTAATAAAATTAAAAAAGAAAAGTGTTGGGCCATACAAATTTTTAAAGAATGACCCTCTCCCTTGTTGCTTAGGGCAGTGGGGAAGATGAGGGGATGAGGAGGTGGTGAGGGCCAGGAGGAGCATGTGCTGGGGCTGAGCACAGTTACGGCAGCCACAGGAAGAGGAGAAAAACACACGTTCTCCTGGGCCACATTTCATCTTCATACATCCATGATCTTGGAACATGTTCAGTAAATGAAACTAAAAAAAAAAATAAGTGGATTTGGCTTTCTATCTCAAAATTCTGTGCCCAAGTTAGCTTACTGAGCACAGATAATCCTTGAGGATTACAGCTCATACTCCCATTTCTCAAGAGGTATCTACACAGATGATAAACAGACCTTGTTTACACTAGGGTGCTACTAGGGCTGGAGAAGTGGAACGGAGGAAGACGAGAATGGAATAGTCATCATGTCTGCACAGTGCTTTCAATTCTCTAAAATAACGATCTTAGGAGAGATTACCTAGCTGGACTGTAGGAGGACCCCTGAAGGTAGATGTCATGACTATCATTTTTTATAATAACGAAGCTAAGACTTGGAGACATTTAACACCCTTTAATTTTCTGACTTTGGATGGGGTTAGTGGTTTAGTGTCTGTCCCCTTGGCCAGACTGTAAGTAATCTGGCCTGAGGGCAGGATCTGCTGCCCTTTGGGATTTAAAGTAGTGCCTCATATAGAGATGGGCCAGGTGCTTGGTAAACAGCTGACATTGAAAACAGTCATCAAGCCAAACTCTTGAAATTGTATCTCCTACCTTCCAGTTTTGCCCTTGACAAGTATTTTTTCCCAGAGAGTCTAAATAATTTTCAGTATTATTTTTATAGCATTCCAGGATGTTATTTTTATTTATCTGCTTCTCTTGTTTCTCCTACTTTTATATTGATGCTGGAAATGGAATTAATAATTGGGTTTCAATGTTAGGATTGGATGAAGGATGACAGGATAGTTTTTCTTGTATAAAAATTATTTACACAGTTACAATGAATATAGCATTTTAGAGGAAAAGAGCTTCCAGGAGTGAATCACTATTATTCTTTGCCTGTTAAAATTTACTAAAACAAAAATGCTTCTCTTTATGGTAGCATACAATTACTAATAGCCCCAAATACGGGTGCTTAGGAAAAAAGACTTGTTAATACCATTTGCCTTAGCTTCCTGACCATCTTGGATGCAACCTTAGTAGCACTGGTTGTTCTAGCCATTGGAACATCCCACTAGGACCTAGGGGCCATTCAAAGTTAAGCTGCAATCCCCTTAGAGTGGACAACATTTAACTGACAAAGTCACATAAGAAATGGCTATCCTGTAAGTTAGATGCATATAACCCTCTACCTGTATTCCATTTCACATTGTCCCTCACCATATCAACAAAGAGTCCACACTTACATATCATCGAAGACAAGTTTCTGCCTCTTACAGTCCCGGTGGCCATTGGAGCCTGGAGACCATGGCTCTGTCTGTGGCCGTGACTTGTGGAGAACATTTTCCGAGTTGTGGTGAGCTGCTTTCTAAACAACAAACAACACAGCAGTTTTTGAGAAACTAGCCTCTTGGCTGAAAGAGCAACCAGTTACACAGAATATCTTGTATCCTGCATTCTGTTAGACATGATGGTGCTTTCTGGTTAAATAAAGAAAATGAAATATGTACATTCTAGTTATGAAGTGGAGGGCTTTCATATCAAGAGGTGGAGAAAAATAGGTTTACTACAGTTGTTTGTATGGAAAATAATAATAGATAATAATACAAGAATAAAGTCTGTATTTTGCATTTGAAGAACTGTAAACTTACTTTTCCTCTATCCTGTATGTTGTCCACAATGTCATTATCAGAACAGTATCAAAGGAGAAGCCATAGTGTGGCCACGTTCACAGATCCAGAAACTGAGGTTTGGTGAGGTTGAGTAATTTGTCCAAACTCAAACAGCTGTTGTGGGTGGAGGCCCAGGGTTTAGTACTTAGGCCCCTACTTTTCTTAGTTGGCTAGACCAGTGGTTCTCCAAGTTGGAGAACCAAGTGGTTCTCTCTCTTGGCTCTGCCTGAGAACCATTCAGGGGCTTATTAACATGCAGACAGCTGGGCCCCACCTCCAGAATCTCTGATTCAGTCCATCTGGGGTAGAGCCTGAGAACATGCATTGCTAACAAGCTCCAGTGATACTGATCCAGGGACCAAACATGCAGAAACACTGAGCTATAATCTACAATCCCTCACAAGAGAGAACTTGTTCAGATGACAAACTGACTGGCTCTCATTTGCTTTCTGTTAATATTAGAAAAAGCCAGAGATAATTACTAGAAATTATTTAAAATGTGTTTTTAAAAGGAACACTATTGATGTGTGGAAAAATTTAAAAATTGTAACTCTTGGGGATCCAAATATTTATAGAGCATCCATTGTGTAACAGATGGATCAAAAAACAACTGAATTTGGCGATGATATTCAAATCAATTTCTCTGAATTAAAATAGGGTGTATACAAATGCTTCTTTAAATATTTTATGTGTAGATCAAGCCTCCTTGTTATAAGAGCCTCTTGTATTCTGTGCATTTCATTCTTGGCAGGCACAGAGGTTAATTATGGATGTGTGATTCTAGTCTAAGTCCCTCTCCTCAGCTAGATGGGAGGTTTCATGCAGGTGTGGACTGAATCTGTTAGATCATCATTGCATGTCTGTTGCTTGGCACAGTGCCTGGCACACAGTAAGGACTTGCTCAATAACCATCTGTTCAAGTGAAAGAATGACTAAATAACATCTGTTAGTTTTTTTAAAAATAATTTTCTGCACAACATACTATTTTTTTTTTTTTTTTTTTTGCTTATGGTGTAAGGATCTAGAGGCAAAGAAAAGTTTGGTTTGTTTCTAAGTTTGAATTGATAGCTTTTTATTTTAGGTTTTCTTAACATGGTTTTTCTCAGATTCTTGTAGCTTAGAATTAAAGAGAATTGTTCCCAAATGACAGTGCTTAAGGGGGTTAAGTAACTGACAGTATAACAAGATTTAAGCTCTTGCAAAACCTTCTACCAACTTAAAAAAAAAATCTTATTAAGTTATGAGATAAAGCATTAAATATCACCTCCCTCCATCTCTTTTGGCAGTCATATCTCAGGTTTCCTCTCTCCTAGCCTCACAAAGCCCTGCTGGTTTGGAGAGACACAGTGACCTGAGAAAATGCAGTGGGGAGATTTGGAATGAAATAATGTACCCCAGAGGATGCTTGGTCCGGAGTCACTAGGTGGCAGACAGAGGGGGACAATAAAGAGAAATTAACCTGTAGTGTGAGTTACACAGGTATCCATGGGTGTTGGGTTCTTTAGGTTACATCATCTCATTTCAATCATAAGACACCATGTTGTAAATGAAACAGGCTCAGAGAGATGAAGTAAGTGACCCACGATCATGTGGCCCCTAAGACATGAGGCTAGACAAACTTTGGACCCCCAGGGAAGTGCAGGGTGCTAGAACAACCCTTGAGCAGGTCACTACAAAAGGAGTACTGGAGGTGGTGGGAGGTCCCACACTGTGGCTGTACACTGGTCACCCAGGTTGAAGTGGGAGCCCTAACATTCTGGCCTGGGGTTTCCATTTTATGTTTAGCTCTGTCCTGGGTCAAAGGTCCTAAGCTCCCAATTTACTTTGTCCTGTGATAGTATTACTTTGAGGAAAATTTCATTTCAGAATGGGAAATTCCCAGAGCAGACTTAGGAATCCTTTCTGGAACCTCAAGCATGTTTTCAGACTGTGCTGGGCTGAGTCTATACTCTAGGTAGAGTATAGAGCTGTTCTCAACTTTGCTTTAACTTTAATCAGGACAGGAAGAGAATCCACGTACCGCGAGGTCTCCAGCATGAGACTGTAGCTGGTTATCAACCTTAAGCTTTTTGCTAGAGGTGGTAGATGTGAACAGACCACTGCCATTGGACCTGCTGGAAGATGTCAAGTCCTCGCTGGAGTATTTGTGTTTAGAGGCGTCGGAGAGGGGTGAGATGGGCGACCGGAGCAATTTTTCATTTTTATTTATGGGTATTGCCAAGCTGAAAAGGAAAATCACAGTAATGGAATGTCATAGAGCAAGCACAGTGGGAGGTAAATGTTTTATATATGACCCTAACCTCCTGCTTAACACCTGCTGGGAGGAAGATATTTTCAGGGAATTATCATACCAGGAAACAATTTTATGGCATTAGACCATAACAAACAATAAGCAAATTTCACTCATTGTTTCTTTATTTGTCCTATAGGAGGAAGAGTAATTCTTGAGTTAAATAACTAAGAATAATAAGACTTTCATTTCCAAGTTTTTTCATCTAAGGATCTCAAAATACCCAACAAACTTTTTCCTGTTTTCCTAATAAGTGTAAGCAGCAAGTATTGAGAATGACTCAAATGATATATGTGTTCCTCAGTTCTTCTTTTCTTTTTAATCCTCACCTGAGGATATGTTTATTGATTTTAGAGAGAGGAAAGTAGAGAGAAACATCAGTAGTTGCCTCCCACATGTGTCCTGATTGGGGATTGTGAACCTGCAACCTCCTTATGTGCCCTGACCAAGAATCGAACCTGCAACCTTTTGGTGAATGGGAATGATGTGCCAACCAACTGAGCCACCAAGCCAGGCCTGTGTTCCCTACTTCTAAAAGGACTATTGCTAACACCTGAGCTTATACTAATTATTACATGGAAAATAACAGAATCTCAGAATAACCTGCAAACCAAGAGGCAACTTTCAGTTGTTAGGTTTCTGAGATAACCAGGCATTGATCAGAATAAACACAGGATAGAAAACTGATCAAGCCCTGGCTGGTAGCACAGTGCATAAGGCGCTGGCCTGCGAACCCAAAGGTCGCAGGTTCGATTCCCAGCCAGGGCAACATAACTAGGTTGCAAGCCAGGTCTCCAGTCAGGTCTGTGGCTGGAGGCAGGTGAAAAGCAACCATACACTGATGTCTCTCTCCCTCTCTGCCTCTCTCTCTTCCCCTCTTTCTAAAAATAATAAAATAAAATCTTAAAAAAAAAAAAAAAGAAAACTGATCAGATGTTACATTTTCTAATGTCTAGCTCCTTATTTTATCTTCAAAACTATTGTCTATAACTCCAGTGCCACCCCCATCCCCCAAGTTAACTATCAGAGAATGGAGTCATTTATACTTGAGTCTTTGCAGTGTATTGATAAGACTCTCTCCATTACTTAACTTTGAAGAAAAATTGGGGAAGGTCACATTAGCCTGAAAGAAACTGAATTATTGCTAATTTAGGAAGCTCACAGAAGTCCTGAGAGTTAAAAAAAAAAAAAAGGGTAAATTCATTTGGCAAAGATTTAGGCATTATTTCTGTAGTTATAATTTTTTAATTGCATGTGTTGGTTATCACTGCAAACAAGCCATTAAAGTCACTTCAGAAATCAATTTCCTTAGTTGGTAGTGACAGTAGAAATGATAAGTACAGGCCATGGTTCCAGAGATTATGCAAATAGACATGTTTAGAGGTAGAATTTTTGGTGATAGATTTCTGGTTCAAAAAGTACTGACCTCTAAGAACTCAGAAGAGAGAAGATGCATTCTGGAAAACTGCCTTGGGCCAATCAAAGTGACTCAACTAATGATGATGAAGGCATTGACCCTGAAGATGAATATGAACAGTCTGAATATTATTTTTTCTTGACATGTGAGTGAATAAGTCCTATTTCTAAGTCTATTATTTTACATGTATATGATTTTAAATGTTCATGGAAAACTTAATTATTATTTTGAATGGTATCATGGATATATGATCATTTCTTCTTCTTCATTATAATTTTATATAGCCAAGTTGACCAAAGAAGTTTTCTTTGGATCTCCTTTTTGGGATGGGTGATCACTTTATATAGGGGGTTGCCTCAGCACTGAGTATAACTTGACAGAAATCATCACAAATCCAGAAGTACACAGACTACCTTTCCTAGAAAGTACTCAAAACACTTTCATAAGCACTGCTTCATTACTCAACATGAACCATCAGAGCGAGCAGGTTCTACTAGGCAAAGGCTCTACTGCAGGGCTTTCATATCCTGGGCTCCATGAACTTGGATGGAAAAAGTTGCATCCTCATTTTCTTTTTTTTTTTAAAGATTTTATTTCATCATTTCTAGAAAGAGGGGAAGGGGGAGAGGCAGAGAGGGAGAGAGACATCAATGTATGGTTGCTTTTCACCTGCCTCCAGCCACAGATCTGACTGGAGACCTGGTTTGCAACCATGTTATGTGCCCTGGCTGGGGAATCGAACCTGTGACCCTTGGGTTCACAGGCCGGCGCCTTATCCACTGCGCTACCAGCCAGGGCTCATCCTCATTTTCATTAACCTCTCACTGAAACTGAGCATCTTGAACACTGTTTATAATCACCACCGCTTAGAAATCATGGTGGTTACTAGATCTGCTAGAAAGGTTACTTAATACTAATGCACAAAAAAGTATGTGTGTGTGTATATATATATGTGTGTGTATATATATGTATGTACATATATGTATATATACATATATGTATATATGTGTGTACATATATATGTATATATATGTGTGTGTGTGTGTATATAACTCTATCTCACACATTTGAAAGACTATTTGGAATTCCCCCATTCACATTTTCCCAACATTTAGGGATACTGTCCACTTGGCACAGAATTTGTGGAGAAGGCAGGTTTACATGTGTGTCTCTCCATCCTGCTTGTCCCTTAGGATCTCTGGCCTTCTTTCCCAAGGTGGCTCTTAACACCGCAGTGAGCCTGGCTCCTGTGCCCTTGCTCTCCAATTTTCCCTCTGAGTTTTAGTGCTGCTCTATGTCTTTTCCTAACCTTTCAGTTTACATTTTCATGTGTTGTGCTGAAGCTTTAATTTCCCCTTAAAAATTCAATGTACAAAGTCAGGGACAGTGAGTGTCTTAGCAGGAGAAAAGCAGTTTCCAGGCTGTGGTATTTCTAAATGGAAAGAGCTTCTATGACTGATGAGAAGCTACTAGCTATGATAAATATCTAGGACCTTGCCTTGCTAGAAAGACATTTGTCAAAGAGAGGATTTGGTGCAATGTGGGTCCATTTGAAACTCCTTCAAAGTCAGCTGGTGGCCATTTAAACCTTTCAGACACAGATCCTAACATCACAGTTTAAGTCTCTAAGAGCTCAGGTGCCTCATATGAAGATTCCGCTCAAAGTTTATATTTCCCCATCTGTGTAATAAGCTTAGTGTTCTGGTGTTAAGCAGCTATTAAAATAATGGATTAAAGTTCAGTTATTAAGTTCTCAGAGAGAAGATGTATATCTGGGAGTGTGGAACCGTGGAACTGTGTGGAACTAGTAACTGGTCTTTTATTACAAAGAACTGCTCACTTACCTACACCTGGAGATGTGACATGAGGCATACACCCAGGCATGATTATCAGCCTCAGATGAAACCAAGGTAAGTGAGTCTGGAGACCCAGACCAGAGCAGTCATTAAAAATCTGACTGTCTCCCAATATGGCACATGACTTTCAGACCCAGAGATCCCTCCACCCCATCTCTGTCTTCGAGGAAGCACGCACCCTCCACCCCATCTCTGTCTTCGAGGAAGCACGCATACCTGTTAATGTTCATGTTGCAATGGTTCCCAGATAAAGTATTATTGGCAGAGGCAGTCAGTCGTGAAGAGCTCTCTTTCTCTCCCTGGGCCTTCTTGATCTCCCTGTAGTCATCTTCACTGTCACACTGCATAGAAATAAGCAAAAACCAGTCAGCTTTGGATTTTAAGGGTTTGTAATGAGCTCCTATCACCAGCTGCCACCAAGCAAGGCCTCCGGGAGACCAGCTCACTCAGCCTCTCTGGAAAGCATCTGGAGTAGCAACAGGGCTGCAGCTTCCTTGGCCCTGGTCTAGGCTCCCATCAGCTCCTCAACAAATAATATGAAATCTGTCAGCTTCACTATTAACAGTGCAATGAGGAGGAAAAACACAGTGTCAGGATAAAAATTCAGGGCAAATCATTGTGAGCGATGAAAACCGCTCCACCATCAACAGACATGACTTGGCCTCCAAAGAGGACCTGTCCTGAATTCACACTGCAGCTTCAGCATCTCTCATCTTGGCATTCTTGATATCCACATAAATGACCGATTCTGGCTTAATGCCATCAGGGCAGTGACAAGCTTGACTCTTTCTTTTGAAATTCATGGTTTTATGAATTTCAAGCAAAAGTTATTACCTCTTGGTCCCTTAATTTTAGTTAACAATGACTATCCTGTGACATCTCAGAATCCTTAAAGTATCTTTTAAAAAAATAGCACTTTGGCCCTGGCTGGTAGCACAGCGGGTAAGATGCCGGCCTGCAAACCCAAAGGTTGCTGGTTCGATTCCCCAGCCAGGGCACATAACCAGGTTGTAAGCCAGGTCTCCAGCCAGGTGAAAGGCTACCATACATTGATGTCTTTCTCCCTTCCTCTCTCTCTGGAAATAATAAATAAAATATTAAAAAAAAAATAAAAGGATGCATTTAAAAAAAATAAAATAAAAAATAGCACTTTGATTAAATTCTTTTCTTCCATGAGATATCAGGAACACAATAAGGACATATTCATAGCTCTTGGCAGTGTTTTTCAGAAGACAAGCACCAGTACCAAAGATAGAAAGACTCTGACCTCTCTCTCTAGCTGGGCTTGTCATACAGCCTCTCTCACACAAGGCTTCCAAAGGCTCACCATGAAATAGTATCCCCTACGGGGTCCAAACCAAAGCTCTGAATCCCAGTCCTTGGCTCCAGGGCTCCAGCAAGGTGAGACTCTGTATCTTTGGCAGCCAGATCTATAAGTCCCACTTCCTGCAACCAGTATTTAGGGTTTTAACACCCCAGATGCTGAGTAAAGGGTGCTAAGAAAATGTTCTTGCACTTCTCTGTGTTTAATAAATGGTTCATTAGATTTTATGAGCTGGGTGCCAGGCTTGGCATAAATGGAAGTCAACAAGTTAAAATTTAAAAAGGCCATAAATAACAAAATCATTTAAATACAGAACCTTATGGAATCTACATCCATGTCTTTCTACACATCTCTCTCTATATTTACATATGCTTATATAGCTATCTGTACTTCCAATCTATGTTTATCAATTTCTATCTCTATATATTTCTTAGAGCATATCTGTGTCTCTCTTCTCTTTTCTCTCTTCTCTCTCCCTTTCCATGTATCCATCAATATTCAAGTGATTAATTGACCGATTCATTAATTAATTAACTACCCACCTGGAGATGGGTGGTTAAGTTAACCCAAATGGGCAGGATATCTAGTGAAAAAACAGGAAGAAAGAGGGGTAGGGAAGTAATGCGCCAACCCATAGTACTAGACTATATTTTTTGAACTTCACAAAGTGGCCCTTGCAAAGGTGCCACTATTTTACAAAAAAGCGAAATAAAGAGAAGGTAAGGTCACCCAGGAGGCCAAGGACAACTATATAATTTCCTGGTTCAGCACAAAATGAAAATACTGGGCCCCTTGCTCAAAAAGTAGGAACAGATCTTTGCCTTAGAGATTATTATTTTTAAAAATATTTGACACCAAAAGCAAAGGTAACAAAAGCAAAAATAAACAAGTGGGACTACATCAAACTAAAGAGCTTCTGCACAGCAAAGAAAATCATCAACAAAATGAAACAAATATTTATAAAGCATATATCTGGGATTCTGGTCAAGAGGGTGGTGTAGGCAGACATGGCTCACCTCTTCACACAACCACATCAAAATTATAACTAAAATATAGAACAACCACCACTCAGAACCACCAGAAATCAAGGGGAATGGAAGTCTGACCACTATGGAATGAAAGAAACCATATCCAACCATACTGAACCACAGAGTCAGCAAGCTGGTGCCATACCTGAGACTCCATCAACCTGGCTATACTGTTCGACTCACCTTGACTGGTCTTGCCTCCTGCTGTACAACTTCCTAAATCATCTCAGATAAGCAACAGCTGGCCTCAGTGGGCCCTAGACTTGGCACTAAGCAGCAGCCAGCCTAGATCCACAGCTTGGCTTCTCCTGGGTATCTCCAAGCCCAGCATAGGTAGCAACCATCTCAATTTGTTTTGTAGTTCAGGCAGGGTGGCCCAGGGCAAAGTGAAAGTGGGGCCTGACCTTGGCCCAAACTACCTGGGAAGCCCCAGAGACTGTACACCCAGTGGACAACTACAGGCCACATCAGAGCAGCACCCCCCTCTCCCTGCACAGCTGATCCTCCACAGATGGGGTGGGGGTTGGTGGTCAGTAGTCACAGCCAGTCTTTGCAGCTGACTGGCCTGGGTAAATTTCTCCCATTGATCTGCCAACAGCAATCAAGGCTCAATTCGGCCCACACATAGGGTGCACCTCAAATATGCAGCTTGAGTGATAGGGAAGGTTTTATCACTGGGCTCTACAGGACACCTACTACATGAGGCCACTGCCGAGACATGGAGTCAAAGCAGCTCTACCTAAAATATAGAAACAAACAAACACAGGGAGGCTGCCAAAATGAGGAGACAAACAAACATGGCCCAAGTGAACAGATTAAAACTAGAAAAAGAGCTAAAGAAAATGAAGATAAGCAACCTATCAGACACAGAGTTCAAAGCACTAGTTATAAGGATGCTCAAGAAACTTAGTGAGGACCTCAAGAGCATAAAATAGATCTGGTCAGTTCTAACTGAAATAAAGAACAATTTACAGAGAAACAACGGTAGAGTGGATGGAGTTGAGGATCAAATCAATGATGTAAAACATAAGGAACCAATCCCCCCCCACAAAAAAACAAACAATAAAACAATCATTTGGAACAACAAGAAGAAAAAAGAATTCAAAAAATGAGGGTAGTATAAGCAGCCCCCAGGAAAACTTTAAGAGGTCCAACATTTGCATAATAGGGGTACCAGAATGAGAAGAGAAAAAGCAAGAAATTGGAAATCAATTTGAAAAAACAATGAAAAAAAATTTCCCTAATTTGGTGCAGGAAATAGACATACAAGTTCAGGAAGCAGAGACAGTCCCAAACAAGATGAATGCAAAGAGACCCACTCCAAGACAAATCATAATTAAAATGCCAAAGGTTAAAGATAAAAAGAGAATCTTAAAAGCAGCTAGAAAAGAGAATTACCTATAAAGGGGTTCCTATAGGACTATCTGCTGATTTCTCAAAAGAAACTTTGCAGGTTGGAAGTGACTGGCAAGAAATATTCAAAGTCATGAAAAGCAGGGACCTACAGCCAAGATTGCTCTACCGAGAAATCATTTATAATTAAAGGGCAGATAAAGAGCTTCCAAGACAACAAAAAACTAAAGGAGTTCATCACCAAACCATTATTATGTGACATGTTAAAGGGATTTATTTAAGGAAATGAGATAAAAACTATGAACAATGATTGCAACAAATACACTTCTATCAACAATTGAATCTAAAACACAAACTATGCAAATGAGAGGAACAGAGACAGAATCATAGATGTGGAGAGCATTTTGATGGATGCCAGATGGGAGGGGGATGTGGAGGAATGAGTGAAGAGGTGAGGGTACTAAGGAGTACAAATAGGTAGTTACAGACTAGCAATGGGGATGTACGTATAGTGTAGGGAAGGGAGTAGCCAAAGAACTTACATGCACGACCCATGGATGTAATGTGGGGATTATCTGAGGGAGTTGGGGGTGCTGGATGGAAGGGGAAAGGGAGATAAATTAGAACAACTGTAATAGCATAATAAACAATAAAATATAATTAAAACATATCTGATAGATAGCTAACAACCAAAATATATAAAGAACTAACTCCCCAAACAATCTGGTTAAAAATGGGCAGAGGACCTGAATAAACACTTCTCCAGAGTAAGACAGGTACATGAAAAGGTGTTCAACATCACTAATTGTCAAGAGAAATTTAAAAAAAACTACTGTGAGTTATCACCTCACACCTATCAGAAAGGCTATTAACAACAGGTATTGGTGAGAATGTGAAGAAAAAGGAACCTTCCTACATTGTTGGTGGGAATGTAAATTGGTAGAGCCACTATGAAAAGCAGTATGAAGGTTCTTGAAAAATTAAAAATAGGACTACCATATAATCTTGCAATTCCACTTCTGAATATTTAGCTAAAGAAAATGAAAACACTAACTTAAAATGATAATATGCATCTCATGTTCACTGCAGCCTTATTTATAATAACCAAGACATGGAAACAAACCTACATATCTATCAATGGATGAATGGATAAAGAAAAAAAAAATATATATATATATAAAATACACAATGTGTAATTATTATTCAACCATAAAAAAGAATAAAACCTTAAAACCTTGCCATTTGCAACAACATGGATGGACCTTGAGGACATTATGATAAGTGAAATTAGAAAAACATAACTACTGTATGATCTCAATTATATGTGGAATCTGAAAACAAAACAAAAAAACCCAAGCTTATGGATGTAAAGAACAGATTGGTTGTTGTCTAAGGGTTTGAAGGGTTTGTGGGTAGAGTAGGAAAAATAAGTAAGGCAATCAAAAAGTACAAGCTTCCAGTTACATAATAAATAAGTCGTGGATGTAACAGACAGCATGAGGTCTATAGTTGATAGGAGGGTAGATCTTGAAAGTTCTCATGAGGAGAAGTAAAATTTGTAATTATATGTGATGGTGTATGTAGAATAATTATGGTGGTCACTTTGCAATATACATAAATTAGAATCATTACACTGTATACCATAAACTAATATAATGTTAATGTCATTTATACCACAATTTTTTTTAAAGCAGGAAGAGGAACATATAAAGTACTAAAGCAGAAAACATTTCCTCTTTCTCAAAGTCTCTCTCTTGATCTTCCATAATAGTATTTATTTGATATTTTATATTGTGTTCTTTGAGGGGCTGGAATACATGGGGGAGTGAGTGTAGGCTCTCAAGTGTCCAGGAGTCCTGTCCTGCGACTGGGTATATGTTTGGCCCACCACCGAGGGTTTCCACACCTGTCCAGGGATAGGAAGGTCCAGTTGGGCATTTCCCCTTTCCTAAGCCCAACCCCCAACTCAAGGCAAACCAGCAACCCTTAGGAGACTGGAGTCTCCTCTCTGGGACTACTTAGTACCTGGACTGTGCCCATCCTGATCTGACCCTCATTGTGCCTGTGCCTTGGCCCCTGGGGCCCCAGGGCAGCAGCCCCATCCCTGGAAGGGCTAGGAGTGCAAAGGCACCAAAGGGCAGGCAGAAGCTGTCCTGGGGAATAGGTGGGACTGAGTGAAACAAAGTTCTATGTGCTCTATTGTCCCATCATGCTTTGCTTAAAAGACACAAATTCAAAGGTAAAATGAAGAATTGGAAGATGGCAATCATAAGCATTAAACTAAGCCTGAGCCCTTCTGAGCAGGGATCCAGAGGGGAGGGAAGTACTACACAAACCTGAGGCTAAATCCGTGTTGGGATACCCTGAGCCAGACAGGCTGGGCTCATTCCTGACTCTGCCTCTTGCCCCCTAGAGAACCTGGGGCAAGTCACTTTAGGTTTCTAAGCCTCAATTTCCTTGTCTGTAAAATGAGCATGGCAGTAATATTTGCCTCATAAGGTTGTAAGGACTAAATGATTTAAAATGTACAAAGTGCTTAGGACAGCATCTCTCATGAGGGCATACTTACGAGGTCTATCCCGAAAGTACCAGCTGTACACAATGTTTTAATTATACTGACATTGGCTCAATAGTTTCAGGACAAACCTGTGTTAAGTGTTGTTAATGATTTTGTCCTGATTTTGGAACCATCTATGATTACTGCAATCTTTGGTTTATCATCCATAGTGTTTTCTGCTGTGGCCCAAGTCACTTTTGAATAGATGTAACATTAAGGGACAAAAATCCTCAAAATTGGCTTTAATTTATGACTAAGTTATTCCCATGCTCAAAAATTTTCAAAAGCTGCTCAGCATTTGGGTCTGCTCCCAAATGTTTCCAGCTCGCCCTGTACTTGGAGTGCCCTTTTCACTCCTTTGCTTACCTTGTTTACCTTTTTCCTCTCTTTTGGTGCCACTTCATCCTTGACCCTCTGATTATAGTCATGTGTTACATAATGATGTTTTATTCATGACAGACTGCCTATACAAGGGTGGTTCCATAAGATTATAATGGAGCTGAAACATTCCTGTATCACTTAGTGATGTCCTAACATCAGAGCTCAATGCATTACACGTTTGAGGTGATACTGGTGCAAAATACCTACTGCATTACCAGTTGTATAAAAGCATAGCAGATACAGTTATGTACAGTGCATAATAGTTGATAATGATGACAATTACGTTACTTGTTTACTATATATATATTTTTAGTTTTTTTATAGTGTACTCTTTCTACTTATTAAAAATGTTTTCTATAAACCCCTATGCCATTTTATGCTGGCAGCAGCCTCATACATCTCATGTACATTTCTTGATTGCATCACCTTCTCTTGTGCTTATGTCATGCTGTTGTGAGGAGTAACATCTGTGCAGGATCGTAGCCCAGCAGCGACAGACTTTCCCATATGGCCTAGACGTGTAGTAGGCTAGATCATCTAGGTCTGTGTAACTACATCCCATGAGGTGCAAAAAAGAACAAGATCACCAACAATGCACTTCTCAGTACAAACCCCAGTCGTTAAGGGGCACATGACTACCCTAAATCCCCCCTTCTCAGGGCCTTGTTTCCAGCCCCTGAAGCCACCAAACTCCTTGATCAATAGGACTGGGAGCAACAGAAAGCAGTTCTGAGGCCTCTGGTGATTTTCTCAGAGCCCTTTCTCCCACTGCCTGGCATCCCTCCAGCAAAGAATGGGGCTCAATACATGCTTAGCCTGTCTACAGCCCCAGCTTCCATTTCACCTTGACACACAATGACTGGATCAAGACTTCCTGCATACTTACTTCAGCAGAAGTGGCACAGGGCTTAATTATTTTAGAGTTAGAAAATGGGAATAACATGGTACTTCCTTCACTGGGTGGTTTTAGGAGTTACCGTATGTCAACTAGTTACAATAGTATCTGGCATGTGTAAGTACTATATGAATGTTTGCTGAGTCAAGGCGCAGAACTGCTGCTTCACATGCCAGACCAGGAGCCTACTTGTGCTCTGTCACCTCACTCACAAATTAAGGGACAGCCCTCCTTCCATGTCAGTCCCTTAGCCCCAAGCCTACCTTGCGTTTCCTCTTGGATTTTGGCAACGCCTTTTCAGAGGGTGTGTCAGATGGGTGGCTTGGAGGGGCGCTCTCAGCGTCCTTGGCGGTAGGAGTGCTTAAGACACCAGGTTCCTGGGGCAAGTGTTCTGGGATCCTGGACAGGAGGGTCAGGTCAATTTTGACCCAGAGGGACCTGACCTCATCACTATCCTTCAGAGGGGAGAGCAGTTCATTGCGACCAAAGGGGACCAGTGTGTAGAACTGCTCCTCCAGTTCCTTGGCGATGTCACTAGTGGTCCTGGCATTGATGGAGCCTACAGGTGCACGGGGGCCACCGCTGCCACCACTGCCGCCGCCGCTGCCGCCACTGTTGCTGGCAGCCTCCTTGAGCCTCTGGTCACTGGCAGAGGCAGAGGCAGAGGCACTGGTAGTGGCAGAGGCAGTGGCCACGGCCTGCGCTTTGGCCAGAGGGTACTCATCCTGCTCTGACTCCAGGTCCGAGTCCGAGGAGGAGGATGAAGATGACGACTCTGTCTCAATGAACTCCTTGGACTTGGGGACGATCCTGCTTAGGCCTCGAGTGCGGCGCTTTTCGCAGGTGACTGATGCACGCAGCTCCTTGCGGTGGCTTGTTCTGCTGTTGCCACAGGGCCTGGCTTTCGTGGGCTCTGGAGGGATCACTGCACTTGCCCCCAGCACATCTGTGGGCTCTTCTGGCCGTTGGCAGTTAGTGCTATCACTGGCTGAGGTCCTCTCTGTGCGCCTGGGGGGCTTCTTGCTGGCAGACCTCCGTGTGGGTGCTGGCACACTCTCGGGGGGCACACCTGGGATGGTGGGTGGTGGGGCGGCTGCAGTCACAGCCACGGCCACAGCCGCGGGAGGGGACTTCTGCTTCACCCCCTTCGTCCCCGGGGCCTTATTGGCTGTCCTTGGCCTCTGCTCTTCCTTGCAGGCACTCTTGATGTCCTTCTCTCTAAGGCTGGTTTGACAACTTTCAGGGAGTTTCCCACAGTCCTGCACTTGGTCTTTCCCCGGGGTGTAGTACTGATTGCTCTCCAGGCCGTGGGTTTCATTTTGGATCAGAATAGGAGGCTTGTGGGGATTAACTTTGTTTAGCCATTTATCCAGCTGCCACTTGTTAGAGGATGCAGGTTCAGCCTAAAAGCAGAAAACCAGAAACAAAACATTATAGACTCAAAGGGGCCTGGCTGCTTTAACCTTCATTTATTCCTCCAGGTATATGTGCAGAAAACAAATGGGAAACAAAAGGGACATGGGCCCAGTAGTGAGAGTGGCAGCTCTCAGCTGGCAAACAGGACGGAGGATGGTGGCCCTTTCCTGTCCAAGGTCACTTACATGTCAGTGCAGTGTTTTGTAGCCAATTGAAATATTCAGGGATAGCACTGTGCTTCATTAGGGCCCATTTCCAGTACTCTTGAGTGTTATATAATGTATATATTTTATAATTTTATATATACACACACATATATACACATATATACACACATATACATACACACACACACATATATGTATGCGTGCAACACATTGGCAATTACTTTGCATTTTCTTATTTTATATGCTTATTAATTTTGAAAAACTATGTTTCTAAAGTTATGATTTAACGTCATTGTTTCAGATATAAAGCATTAAATTCTGAGAGCAACTGTCATGTCAAAGGAATATGATGTTAGAGCAACCATAATTTCTGGGCTGCGTACAGGGTGAACTGCTAAGGAAATTGCGGACTTCAATTACATCCCTTTAAGTACAGTCTACAACATGAAGAGGGTGTATGGTGCTGATCCTGATGCCTTCACACCAACAAGGAAAATGCATAAGGTATGTAAGGATCGCACAAGTCCAGATATTGTACACAGAATCCAGGAGATCATCATGAAGATCCAGGAAAGTCAATGCACTTCATAGCAAGAGAACTGCAGATGTCGGATGCAACAGGTCGCAAGATTATTGCTTAAGATATCAGATACAGATCGTATGTTCTTAGAAGAGGCCAATTTATGACACAGCAGACAAAGGAAAGGCACTTTGAAAAAACAAGGAAACTGCTAACAAAATGGAAAAATCCCTCTGATTTTCTTCTCTAATGCAAAGAAGTTTCAGCAGGACCAGAGTCAACAGAACAACAGGTGGCTCTGTGAGAATCTTAATCAAGTCCTAATTGTTATGAAAAGGAAATTTCCTGCTACACTGATGGTGTTAGATGTTGTCAGCAATGAAGGAGATATCATGAACCTGCATTTTTCTCCACAAGGCTTGAAGGTGACTGCTGACATTTTGAGAGAAGGAGTTGTACTGGGGATGAAGCAAATCCCAAATGGACGTCATTTTATCTTCCAACAAGATGGTGCACCATCACATAACACCAAAAAGGTGCAAGAATGTCTCAGTGTCAATGTTCCTGAATTCCGGTTAAAGGAAATCTGGCTCCCTAGTTCACCAGATGCAAATCCTTTAGACTATTATGTACGCATAAAGTGTTCTCAAGATTCTCAAGTCAAATTGAGTTTATTATTGCAGCAAATGGAGACATTTTTGAACAATCAAAAAAATGAATATGTTTTAATACATATAAGAATAAGTTTGTTTCAAAATATAACACTTCTGTGGTGTTATTTTACTAAAATTTTGCCACTTTATCACGTGTACCCTGCATGTGTGTATATAAATGAGATTTCATGGAAGTTCACTGGGTAATAGTGTTGGGGCCCTGGGTGTTAAAGCATTCATTTTTCTTTTTATAAGACTTCAAGTTTTTGAGGAAATTAGAATGGAACCTATTGTCCCAAAGAATTAGCATATAGCTCACATGTTGAAGCTAAGTAGGGCATGGTCATTTACCTGGAGAAGGAGTAACTGAGAGGACAACTTGTTTAGTGGTATGGAATTTCCATTTAACAAGCGACCTGTGTGAGCCCCAGGTATGCTGGAAGCTGGACTTGGTTAGCCTGACCTCAGCCTGCTTTTACCCCACTTTGCCAGAAATGTATCAGATATGAAAGTGATAATGGAAATTTTTCCTGCAAGCAGTTCTGCTAACTTAGAGCAAATCATGGATATCACAGATTTAAACTATGCCCCATAGATTGGTTTCAGAGGGTCAATGAATAGAATGCGCCTAAAACAGAATGTGAAATCTTTTATAGTGTCTTTTTCTAGGAGAAGGCCATAGTTGTATGTCTCATAAAGAGGTTAAGAGCTGAGTAAATGCTTGATTGGTTGATTTTAAATAAAAGTCCATTTATCTATCATCTGTGATTTATAATAGAAAACAGGTATATTGATAAGTATAGAACTCTAGCCAGAGTGTTTGCAATTTGTAACTGTATGTGGAGAAAAGGTTTTGAGTGATTAAGGTGATGCATTTTTTCCTTCCTGACAGCCTCCCACCCTCTGATCATGGCATTTGTTATTTCAGGGGAGACCACATACTAGTCTAAAAAAGATGACACTGCTTAGCTTTGCATTTTGAACATGACTGGTTTAAGTCCGGAGCAAGTCAGGGTCCTTTATAGGACAAAAATATATTTTTTTAACACAATAATTTCAAAGCTTGTTTTTATGTATCAAGATTTTTCAATAGTGAGGCCCATATTAAGAGCAGAACTTGGGACAAAACCACATGAGGGGAGTGAAGAGACACAAGGGTCCTGGCTCAGTATAGAGGAGTCTGCGGGGCATAGCTCGGGAAGATGGGAAGCCTGTGACGGGCCAAAGGGGCCTGGGACCAAGATTCAGAGGACACCCAGTGTGGGAACCATACACCATAGCCATGGCAGGGATCATGGACATCCTGTTGGTTCTTCTGAAACAGATGAGACCAATTACACTTCAGGGCACTCCAGCGCAGGTGTACAAGTGACATTGTAGTGGAGTTCAGCATGAAGGTCTGAGGCCCTTGCCTTGTGCCTGTCAGGTGGAGAGGCTTCACTCTGGGATACAGGTGAGAGAGGTAAAACCCTCATGGCCCCAGTGGGAAGTCTGGTCTTTGACTTGACTTTTTGCTTTGTTTTCATGCACCAAAAGGACTAGGGCTTCAGAAAAAGATACAAAAGAACAAAAAGATCTTTTTGGCACCTCCAGTTATATGCACATTCTGACCTTGTTTTATTTTGCCTTCTCTAGAGAAAAGGAACACTTCATGTGCATAGCACATCTGGTACATACTGCAGCAGTAGATGCACATAATGGAGAAAGCAGGACACGAACAGCTTCTTTGTCAAGGGGCAGCTCTCACCTTTCCTGATATTAGCGAATGTGGCTGAAAGCTTATCTGGTGGTAAACAATTAATGGCTTCTGCTGCTGTCTACCTGCACTCCCATTTCTCTCTCCGTGACCACTAACAAGTCAGTGACTTGTGTACCTCAACTTCCCTAGACAAATGGGGCACAATAAATAGGAATGAAGGGGTCTCTTGCAGAAAAAGGACACATTGGGAGGGGGAGCAAACGTGGCAGCACATGCCCTCACTCTGGCCCTGCTGCCAAGCATAATCCTGCCTCCCCCTCCCCACCCTGAGCCTTCCACAGCTCACACCCCTGATGACTGCCTAGAGGCAAACCCCAGCTATGCACAGGGATTCTCACTGAGAATTTCTGGTGGGAGCATTAATAGCAAAGGGGAGAACTTAATAAACTTAGTAGGGGGCCCAATGCCTGATGTGCTTTGGGGTCCTTTTTAATTTTTTTTTGCACTTCACAACTGAAGAAATCAGTCTGAAGTACCATTTTCAACATATCACTAAATCATACTTCCTTTCTCAAAGATCTACAATAGCCTCCTATTGCCTCTCAAATGAAATCCAAATTTCTCTGGCTGGCACTCAAGGGCATCCATCACCTTACAGTCGTCTTTCATTGCCAGGACGCATACAATGTACCTCCTACTTCAGGTATGTCATCTAATTTAATCCATATAGAGAAGAAATATTATCCCCCCTAATTTGTAGATGAGGATCAGAGAGGTTAATCAAGTGACATGTCAGAAGCTGCAGAGCTACCAGGCACCACTGAGACTAAACCTGTATTTGTCTAGGTTTAGAGATCAGGTTCTTTCTCCTGCTGCTTCACCCAATCTCCCATTACTGTCTGGTATAGCTTCAAAAAAAAAAAAAAAAAAAAAAAAAAAAAAAAAAAAAAAAAATTGAGGTAGGGACCTCATTCCCTAGAGAAATGTCAGTTTTCAACCTAAAATGATAGAGTTAGGTCTGATTTTTGGAAAATACCACCAACTCTCCAAATAACCGTGCCTTCTATTATCCTCAACTACATAGCCTTTAAAAAAAATAATCCTCACTTGAGGATATGTTTACTGATGTGAAAGACAGTGAGACAGAGACAGACAAACATTAATGTTAAAAAGAAACATTGACCCATACTCACCCTGACCAGGGATTGAACCTGCAACCTAGGCATGTGCCAGACTGGGGATGGAACCTACAACCATTTTTAGTGTATAGGAAAATGCTCCAATCAACTGAGTTGCCCATCTAGGGCCAACTGCGTAGCCTTTTGGTGTTCATATTCATTTCATGAGTATAAGTTGTATTTTCAACAAAGCCACTCTTAGGCAGGAGTGTCAATAATAAATTAGGGAGGCAGATTGCTATGACTTTGTTTCTAAGAACAACTCACAATGGGCTGCTACTCAAATTGTATAGTTTATTCCTCAGAACAAAATCACAGATGAGGCAGTGCAGGAATATCTGCCACTTTGGGGTGGCCAAGGAAGCTTTACCATGAAGACTTAAGTGGCAGTGAAAGGGGGAATTCAGGGCTTGCGACTCAAATTGGCATGCTGCTGGTGTGGTTAACTTCCTGAGCCATCCATCAGGGCTTCTGCCCAGTGTTTTGTTTACTTGCTCACTGCTTTATATTTTCAGCTATGACTCTCCTCCTTGATTAATCTCTGCTCCAACTCATGCATAAGCCCTCTGCAAGCACTCCAGTCCCTGCTTCATCTGTATCCTTCATGCACCTGCTGCCCTGTACCTTACAGACACCTAGTTAAGGAGAAGCTTGTTCAACTGACGAATAACTTGCATCACATTTCCACTGATTTACAAGAACAATCTATGGCTGCCTTTTCCAAAACATGCTTTTAGTTCATATAGTCCACAAAGGTTTCTATGGTCAGATGGAAATGCAGTCTGGGAAATGCACAATGAAAAACACAATTTACTTGAGCAATATTATGGGCTGGATGAAGCCCTAGAATAAAGAGATGGGTTAAACCTACTTAATCCTGGTCCTCCTCAAATCCTATGGCCACTGGTCTGAGGAAGCTCTGTGTGCAGGAATAAACATGCTAGCTGAGGGGAGGCACTTCCCCTTGCAAAGCTCTCACATGCAAGGATGTACCATGCCAAAAAAGAAGACGAAGTACATGTGAAAAAAATTAGACTGATAACAATGTTGTAAATATCAGGCCACAGGGAGAGGGTCTGCATGACAAAAACAGTGCTTGCAGTGGCTCTTCCACGCTGGCGTGCAGACAAGGCACTACACTATGGCAACTCCCGTCAAATGCAGTGGCTGTCTACAACCACAACCATGAAGGGCAGGCAGTTCAGATGAAGCTTAGTTGAGCCCCACAGGTTTCCAGTGCTGGCATGTTGATGGGGAGAATGTGGGCTCTTGAAACATCACGAGGGCGTCCTACTCCCGCAATATCAGGATGTTACCAGGAGGGAAGTAATGTCAGAAACATTTTGTTTCTATGCAGCATAAACCATTTTGCACAGTGGAATGTGAGGTGTGTGGCTATACAGAGTTCTCTTGTCATGTGGGGTTCAGGAAAACAAGCCTCATTGCTCTCTGCATGGGGACCTGGGCCAGCTTAGTCAGAGGGAAACAGTGACACTGGGGATGGTCAGTCCCATTGTGTTACTTTGCAATTTGCATTCAGCAAATTCTCTTTATTTCTAATGGGCATACGTCTGTATTAATGTTGGAAAAATGTTAAAAAAAAAAAAAAAAACTTACTTTATTCCAACTAAGACATTCTTTTCCAGCAGAAAGAAGTAACTTGCAGGGTGGCTAACACCTCACTTGCTACTTCTGCATTCTCTCTGCATAGGGAAGCAAGAAATTGAAAACTATATGTGGCCTCAGGCAACCTGAACTTCTAGGCCTGCTTCAGTAGAGCTCCCTGTCCTTAGCCAGGGGCCTCCATGAGCTACTGCAAGAAATGGCAAGAGTTTCCTTTCATTACCAAGGAGTTCAAATCTTTCTGATTATCTCAGTAACATTTAGAAAGAACTTGCTTAAAGCACCTTATAACTGTACCTCTCTTAGGCTAGGATTCAGCTTTATTCATGAGCTCTAGATGTCACATTTCAGCATGAAAATAAGACCCAACTATTCATGAATTTAACCTTCAAAATCACAGAGAAGAACTTAGATAGGGAGCCTTCATAGACACTAACACTTTTAACCCACCTCTACTGCCCTCCTTGGCTTTTTCAATGTCTCTGAAACCCAGTTATTACTTGTAACTCATATTATCCTGGAGTTTGTCAACAAATTACAGCCTAAAGTTGGCTTTGAAGCATGCTTAACTCCTCTGTTTTACTGACCTCATATGTATACATATCATTCCCATTATTGTGTCAGCTCTAGGAAGATAGGGATGTCAGATAATTACTGTACTCTAGAGCCAAGCACCAGGTCTATGGCAGATGCTCGATAAATATTTGTTGAATGAATACTCGTTCAACAATGAGTGAATGAATGAATGGATCAAACTATAAAGAAAGAATAATTTAGTTTCTGGGAAAAGTCAGGGTTATAGCAACTTGTTTATAGGCTTTTATAGGTTAATGTTGCTAAGAGCCTTCCCCTTCTATGGAGGGGGTGGGAGAAGGGAGCCTCTTGGAAAGAGGAGACAGGTACAAGAGAGATGGCTTATTTTGTGATACACGCAGAGCACCTGGAGTAAGCGGAAAGGTGCTCAAGAAGAAACAGGGAGTATGGGAAAGTGTTAACTTACCCCAGCCTCCTGAGGGGACACTGGAAGGGGAAAATCCTGAGGGAATTTAAGAGCCACTCTCTGGACTTCAGATAAAACTACAGTGGTTTTCAAGTGTTCTAAGGCACAGGTATAAAAGTTGGTAACAGGCACTGTGGTGCCCTTTAGGCATGCCCCTCTCACTGCTGTGCTCTGCAGAAGGGGGTTTGGTTTTATTTCAGAGCTTAATAAGAAATTTAGACCCCCAAGTGATATGTAGGGTGTTAGATGAAAAATTGAATCCTATGATCCATGGTAATGTCAAATGTTTCTATACTCAAGAAGAAACTGTATTTTTCTGACTTCTTAAGAATTCAAAGTTGACCCTTACAGATCCACAGACTTGGGAAATTTGCTATTAACACTCTCTTGAGAACCTACATGCTCTGAAATACTATTTAATTTTCTCCTTTTCCCTTTTAAAGTAGAAAAAGCAATGCTTTTATTGGTACCTTATAATGCTTTTATATGAGGCAACTAAATCTCCCACATAGATACTCATTGTAGTTATAAAAGGATTCTTTATTATTTGTAGGTTGATGATAATTTTTATTTTTTATATTTTCACAAAGAAAACACAGTTAAAGTTTTATTAATTCTTGTAGCTCTTGTTCTTCTAATCCATGACAGACTGCAAAAATGTAGGGTCTTACTATATCTAATCCATAAAAGTCCTTTCCCGTGATATATGGGTAATTACACTGCCTAGAAGGTCAACTGCCCTAATGGTCACTGCCTTGCTGACCCTTAAAGAGACCTGATCCATAGGGGTATTTCCAGTCAGTGATAGTTACTGCATATTTGGAAATTTCTGGAAATAAAGATGGAGAGTTTTAGACAAGCTCTCATCAAAGTTTCTGTGCTTCCCAAGAAAGCTCTGTAATTTAGAGAACTGAGGAGGGGACAGAATAGGGAAACTGATGACCTTACACAAATGCTGATGGGCTGCTAGGGTGGTGTCTTCAGGGTCTTGGCTTTCACAGGGTAAAGGTAGGGGTGGGATAGGGTCAGAAGCAGAGTGCTCCCTTAACTGAGCTCTGAGGCTCAGGGCCAGGGCAGGTCTTACCTCAGGGCTGGAGCAGTGGGCTGGCTTGCTGCCTTCGCTCTCGCTGGAACTGCTCTCGCTCTCTGAGTCGGATCCGGAGCTGCTCTCCGAGTCGCTGGATGAACTGCTGCCGCTGCTGCTGCTGCCGCTGCTGCTGCCCTTGCTGGAAGGCACCAAGGCTCTGCAGCCGCCCTGCTGGACTGCGGTGCTGCCAGCCCACGGGTCCAGGAGGAAGGGGGAGGAAAGCCAAGTGAGCAAACACAAAACAACACTGAGCAAGCTGTCATCCTACCAAAGGAGAGGGAAGGCACAGACTATACATCTGTCCACCATCACTTGGTATTTGAAGAGCAATCAAGGTCAAAGGCATCCTAACGGTTAAAGCAGTATTACATACATGTAAATAAGATTGGGATTGAAAGCTGGTGCCCTTTGGTAGTTGGACATGTTATTTGTGTGGCCATTTTAGAAGGGGAGGGAGTGTAATTCCAGAAAGACTGTTTCTGTTTTGCTGCTGTTTCTGGGAATGCCTTTTCAAATGCACCCGAAATCTAATCATCTACAAAAAAAAAAAAAAAAACCCTCAAGGAAATGTCTGCTTTTTAAATTTTGGGACGCGGGCTGTGAAGAAGGGAACACTGTGCTTTCATGGCCTACTGGAAGGTTTCGTAAATCACAGGACCAGCAGTTAGATGGTCCTGCTTTCCACTTCTTCCAGTCCACAGACTGCGTGCTGCTGTCTTTATAGGAGCTGGCTTTTGCTGAATAAACAGTAATTCTCCTTTAAGCTCTTTATTTAAGAACTAAAGATCCATCACTCATATATTTTTATATATTCCAGATTTTAAAACCCCAGCAGCCAGTAGAGTGACTGACTTATAGCAATAACATTTCAAATTATCCTTTAGGTTCACATCCAAGCTAAAATTTGCCAGGAAGTTATATACTCAAATTACATACTCAAAAAAAAAAAAAACAGGAAAAATTGGCATTTTTAAATGGTAATTTATTAACCACAAAAATTCAAATAGGAGACATCCATCCAAAGAGTGTTTGAGCCAAGAAGAAAGTTTTGGTATTCACATAATATTCAGCATCTTCAAAGTCTATATTAATTGAAACACACCAAAATCTTTGAGGTCAAACTGTAAACCCATAAATGCACTGATCACTTTTTTATGTTGAGTCAGCAAATATTTGCTTGCTCCTTCCAATTGTGACCACTGCTTCAACAGGACTGAACATTATGGAAGGCCAGGGGCTGGCAAGCTTGACAGGGTTTAAGGTCTTAAGTGCAGTTCAGCCTGGACAAATTTTCACTGGCCCCTTAAATTTTTGACAAATGCTCTACCAAAGGACAGACTTGTAAATCCTTAGTGTGGGGGCATTGAAGGAGGGGTGCTGAGTGAACCTAGCTCCTAAAAGCATGACAAGACAAGAAGCTGTCTTGTAGGGTATATCTGAAAATAAAAGCACCTTTTTGAACTGCAGGGTTAGGGAAAGAGTGTATTGGAACATAACTGTCTCTAGTGATTTTTGTATTTTTCCCACCAATGTCACAATCCACGCCTATGGTCTGACAAAATTCTTCAACATCATACATCTGCCTGTTTACGTCTTGCCTAAGCCGCAGTGATTTCTTTTTTGGCCTCTTATTTGTGTCTGGTGTTGAGTGAGAAGTCCTGGCTCTTTGATAGAGGTAGGGAAGGGAATGTTAGCAATCAGAGGCTTGTAATATTGCTTTCTTCCCTTATGAACTAAAGTCCATCTTTTCTGTTGGCCAAGTTGAGATGGCTACTCTACTATCAATGCAGTCATTAAAAACAACAAAAAAGGACTATTGGGCTCTGACCAAACGTGAACAACCATAATCCAGGTTAACGGTTTGTCAGGAGGCCCCAAAACACTGGGAGAAATGAAAACTCCAAGATCCAAAAATACACCCCCCTACCCCACTAATAAAACCAAATCCAAATCAGAAAACCCTCAGAAGTGAAGCAAAACATGGTAGAGAAAAGACAAATGTCCCTCACTCCACCCCCCGCCCCTATACACACTTTGCATGACATTTGCTGTAGACTAGGAAACTGAGATGAACAAAGAGCATTTTGATTGGTTGTATATGATGGTACATTCTACCTGCTTTAATTCATACAACAAAAAGCATGTGATGGGGCTATTGCACGGGCGCACACAGTACTCCCCATTACATGTTCTGGACTTCCCTGGAGCTTTCACTACAAAGTGACTGATTATCTTTTGAAAAGTGGCACTTTGATTTCTGGAAAAATGTCCACTAAACAGTTCCTGGGCTGCCTTCCTTTTATGAGTGCTGACGTACAGGCATGAAACACTCTAGCCCAAGGAGACAGGATCTTTGATCTGAATTAGGTTGGCAGAAAATCTTCATACTTTCATGTTTTCCTTCCTTAAATTAGGAAATTCACTTAAAATAACAGTTTTATTTGCATAACTATTGTTTTAAAAACAGTTTAGAGAGCCAAGAATTTTAGGTTTTTCTTCATGCTTTGTTTTAAGAGCTGAGAGGCTTACAATGCCTCTGGGGCCAGGACTGAATATATTTGTACCTCAATGGTCTGAACAGAGAATGTCACCAGAAAGAATCATGCTAAGGGTGGGGGCCTGGAGAACTCTGGGGGCCTAGTTCTGGGATCAAGGGAGTGACATGTCTTTGTAAAGGCTGCTCTAGTAAGCAGTCTTTGTGCAGGTCCTTGGGGGATGAATGCTCCTGTCACAAGGGCATGAAGCTGCAGCAGAAACAGTGGCAGACAGAGATCAGGAAGCTGGATGGGATGGTCATCACTGACAACTAGTACTAATACAAGGAGGGTTCTTTGGAGACACAGAATCAGGAAGATGGAAAAAGGTATATTGGAAAGACCTTCCTGAAAGAAGACTAGGCAGTATATATTTAAAATTAAAAAAATTATTTATTCATTTTTTAGAGAGAAGAGAGGAAGATAGAAAAAATGAGAAACATCAATGTGTGGTTGCCTCTGGCCCACAACCCAGGCATGTGCCCTGGGTCAGAATTGAACCGTGATCCCTTGGTTCGCAGGCCAGTACTCAATCCACTGAGCCACACCAGCCAGGGCTATTTAAAATTTTAGGATGCCAACCAGTTGTCATGTTTACATACCAAAGATATTTTTAAAAATTAACTTAAAAAATTTACTTTTATCCTGAAACAAATAACAGATTAGTTGATGTGATAACATAGCCCTAGCCCCTGTGCCATTCCAGGAATATGTTGTCACTGATTGCGCTGACATAAAGACATCAAATGACATCACAGAATCAGTTTTTGTGTCAACCAACTTAGCTTGGACACAGTAGGTGTTCACATGTGATTACTGAATAAAAATAAAATCGATGAAAAAAATTCCACCAAAGAATTCAATAAAAAGGAAAAAAATCCATCATTGGTTTAATGTGTTTTTGAAAAAAGCATTTAACCTTTCAAAAAGGTTACAATTTCTCTTTTCCAATAAAAATCTATTTAAGGGGATTTCAGCACCTCTTGAGCTCTTCAAATTTTAACACTTTTTTCTTTCAGAGACTATTTCTTTAAATGTATTCTAAATTCATATGCTATGATGTAAGCTCAGTTCTCTCTTGGATAGTTTATTTAATTTTTGTATCTTGATTTCATGAAATGTCCTGCTATTTTTTTTGAGAGTCCCAGCTTTGTTCTAAGTGACCTGTTTGCTTTTGTACCTTCTCTTGGCTGTAGTGACACATTCCTTGCAGAGTTTGGCCTGGGCTAAGTCTGAACACAGACAGTGAAAGAAAAGCTCTGGAACCTAAATAACAAATCCTGGATCTCTCAGTCAAGGGTGTTCCTCCTGCCAAGTGTATTGTGGGGCCTGGATAAATATCCACAGTTGTCCACAAGCTTTCAACCAACAAGTTCTTTGCCTGGTTGGCACTGTGTGGATGCTATGATGCCCCAGCACAGTACCTTGCATCCTGTGGGCACCCACATTTTGGCGGAATAATAATATTACAGAAGAAGCTGTAGCACCTTCTCACTCAGCACTCATTATGAACTCAACAAATACTTACCAAACAGTAATCAGTCCCTTGGCAACAGTGTTACTGTATTAAAAGCATTTTTATTGATAGTAATTAATCTAAAACTATAACCACACATTAGTAATCTGGTTAGAATGTATTTTTATTATACTTGATATAATGTATTTTTATTATACTATGAAATAGCCCATGAGATGTTTGTATATACATATATGCATTTTTTTTCCTGTGGCTTTGGTGCTGCCCAGGAGTTCATAAAATGGGTAGCTTTAGAAAACTACCATCTGTATTACAGGTTAATAATTGAAAATCTACAGGGCCAGACAAGTAGCATAAATGAGTAAGTGCCCTGGTGTAAGAAAAACAAATGCGTTAACACGTGATGATAAATGGCAGTAGACCCTTGGCTCTCTGGCGGGGAAGGTGTCAAACTGGAGAGCCCTGTCTGGTCTAAAGCTGCTCCCTATGCCGGCATATCTCTGACAGGTGGAAATAAGAGCCCAGTGTTACCAAATACTTTGATTTTTCAGGGAAAGCCCCAAATCCTAACGTTTCCCTTAAATCTCTTTTAAAATGCTAGTAACTAATTTGAAAAGTTCTAACAATGAAAAGTTCCACTGTATTTTAGCAATGAAATACATCTGTAGGTCAGATGAGGCCTGTGGAGGACCAGTTAGAGACCCCTGATCTATGCCCTATTTATTACACATTCTGAATGCCACAGATGGTTCCATGTAAAAGCCATCTGTGGCTTTTACAAATAGGAGACTACAAATAGGAGTTTTAGCTCTCTCAGGGATTTAGATGAGCAGGAACAACAAGAGGTAACCAAATACACTGCCTCTTTCCATCCAGTTATTTTAAAGTTTTTAAAAGTTTGAAATAATTACTGATTCACCAGAAATTGCAAAAATAGTGGAGACATCTCATGTATCCCTCACTCAGTTTCTGTCATGGCCACATCTTATATAACTATGGTATTATATCAAAACAAGAAGACAATGGAAGAGTGGGTGTATAGTTCTATGTCTTTTTATCACATATAGATTCATGTAGCTAGCACCACAATCAAGACAGAACTGTCCCATCACCGCAAGGATCTCCTTGCTACTACTCCTTGAGAATCACATCTACCTCTCATCCCTGGCAACTACTAATCTGTTTTCAATTTCTAAAATGGTGTCATTTAAAGAAAGTTAAATAAATGATATCATTCAGTATGCATTTGATTTTAAACAAGATTTACTGAGATGTAATTTAAATATCAATGTATATGTCCTTTTAAGATGGGCTGTTTTTCTTGTTTTCAGTCAGCATAATGCTGAGATCCATCAAAGTGTTGAGTATATCAATAGCTTGTTATTTTTTTATTGATTCCATGGTATGGATGTTTAACTATTCATTTTTACTTAATTTATTATTTAACCATTCAACTATTCAGGGACATTCTGCTTGTTTCCAGCTTTTGGCTATTATAAATAAATCTGCTATAATTATTTGTGTATAGGTTTTAGTGTGCATGTACATATTTCTCTGGAACAAATACCAAGGAATGTAATTGTTGGATTAGGTTTTTAAAGAAATTGCCAAATGTTTTTTTTTTTTTTTTTTTGGTTGAATACTTTTTAGCTAGTTTGTATGTACATACAAACTTAAGAATGCTATATCTACAGTAGATAAGGTGCTGGCCTGAGAACCCAAAGGTTGCTGGTTCAATTCCCCAGCCAGGGCACATAACCAGGTTGCAAGCCAGGTCTCCAGCAGGGTCCGTAGCTGGAGGCAGGTGAAAGGAAACCATACATTGATGTTTCTCTCCTTCTTTCCCTTCCTCTCTCTGTGGAAATAATAAATAAAATCTTAAAAAAAAAAAAAAAAAAAGAATGCTATATTTTCTTGCTGATTTGACTCTTTTACCAGTATGTCATGTCCCACTATGTTCCTGGCACTTTTCTTTGCTCTGAAGTCTGCTTTATCTGGTAGTAATAAAGCTATTCTGGCTTTCTTTAATGTTTCCATGATATATATTTTCCATTCTTTTACTTTCAACCTATTGTGTTATTACATTTAAGTTGATTTTCTTGCTTTTCCTTATTTTTTAAAAAGATTTATTTATTATTTATTATTTTTCAGAGAGAAATGAAAGGAGATAGGCAGAAAGGGAGAGAGACCTCAATGTATGGTTGCCTTTCACCTGCCTCCAGTCAAGGACCTGGCTGGAGACCTGGCTGGCAACTTGGTTACATGTGCCCCGGTTGGGAATCAAACCAGAAACTTTTGGGTTCACAGGCTGGTGCCTTAATCCACTGTGCCACCAGCCAGGGCTAAGTTGAATTTCTTGGAGAGTGATTCTCTGAGATGGTGATACAGGAGAACATACCTCACCTCCTTGTATAACCACATCAAAATTACAACTAAACTACAGAACAACCATCACTAAGAACTGTCAGAAATCTAAACTGGACAGAAGTCCTACGGCTAATATAGCCATCAGAGAAGAAAAAGGAATCAAAGGTATCCAAATTGGAAAGGAGGAAGTCAAACTGTCATTATTTGCAGATGATATGACAGTGTACATACAAAACCCAATAGGCTCCACCAACAACTCAACCTAATGAGCAAATTTAGCAAAATAGCTGGGTATAAAGTCAATATCCAGAAATCAAAAGTATTTTTGTATACCAATAATGAAACAACAGAAATAGAAGTGAGAAAACAAATCCCATTTACCATAGCAAAAAGAAAAATAAAGTACCTAGGAATAAATTTAACTAAGGAGGTAAAAGACCTGTGCTCAGAAAACTACGGAACAATGAAGAAAGAAATCAAGGAAGATGCAAATAAATGGAAGCATATACCATGTTCATGGATGGGAAGAATTAACATCATTAAAATGTCCATACTACCCAAAGCAATCTACAGATTCAATGCAATCCCAATTAAAATACCAATGACAGACTTCACAGAAATAGAAAAAATATTTCAAAAATTTATATGGAGCCAAAAATGCCCACGAATAGCCACCACAATCCTGAGAAAGAAGAACAAGGTAGGAGGAATCACAATACCGGACTTCAAACAATACTACAAGGCTACTGTCATCAAAACAGCATGGTACTGGCATAAGAATAGACATATAGACCAATGGAACAGAATAGAGAGCCCAGAAATTAACCCAGGACTCTATGGTCAACTCATATTTGACAATGGGGGAAGGAACATAAAATGGAGTAAAAACAGTCTCTTTAACAAATGGTGTTGGGAGAACTGGACAGCAACATGCAAAAAGATAAAACTAGACCACCAACTTACACCATACACCAGAATAAACTCAAGATGGATAAAGGATTTAAACATAAGCAGTGCCACCATAAAGGTCCTGGAGAAAAATATAGGCAGTAAACTTTTTTTTTTTTTTTTTTTTTTGAGATTGGCCAAATTAGGATCAGAAACCAGACCCTGCTTTAATTAGCAGTTAGTACAATTTTTTTTTTTATTTTATTGTTGTTGTATTACATCCATCCCCTTTTTGCTCCCCTCTGTCCCCCTCCCCACCCACCCATTCCCCCCAAAGTCAATCACACCTGTTGTCCATGTCCATGGTTCCTTTATACTAGGTTCTTGACTAAGCTGCTCCCCTTCTTTCCCTCTGCCTCCCCCCTCCCCCCAACCCCCTTTCCCCTGACCACTGAAGGCCTATTCCTTGTATTCATATACTTGGT
>PVIW01005888.1:0-97422 GCA_004026585.1 Noctilio leporinus
CGTGATCGGGTGGGATTTATTCTTGGGAGTGCAAGGTTGGTATGAATGATATCTGCAAATCCATTAACGGGATACACCACATAAATAAAGTGAAGGATAAAAATTCTATGATCATAGCAATAGATGTAGACAGAGCACTTGATGAAATCTAGCACCCATTTGTGATAGAAACTCTCAGGAAAGTGGGACCAGAGGAAACATAACTGCACACAATAAACACCATCTATGACAAACCTACAGCCAACATCATACTCAGTGGACAAAACCTACAAGCATTTCCCTGCAGATCAGGAAAAGGCAGGGATGCTGCTTTCACCACTCTTATCCAACATGGTAGCAGAAGTCCTAGCCACAGAGATCAGGCAAGAATAGCAAATAATTAAAGGCATCCAAATTGGGAAGGAAGAAGTCAAACTGTCCTTATTTGCAGATGCAAATAATACTGTACAGAGAGAACCCTAGAGATGCCACTTAGAAATGACTGAAACTGAAGGGAACAATCCATCAGGAAGAAAAAACTTTGGTAAACATGTATGCACCCAACGTAGGAGCTCCAAAATATATAAGGAAAATCTTGAAGGACTTCAACAAGTATATAGATAGCAACACACTAATAGTAGGGGATTTTAATACCCCACTATCAACAACGGACAGATCTTCCAAACAAAAAATCACTAAGGATGTTGTGGCATTGAACAGCACTCCAGAGGAAATGGACCTAACTGATACATACAGAACCTTTTACCCCAAAGCAGCAAAATACGCATTCTTTTCAAATGCACATGGAACACTCTCCAAGATAGACCACATGGTAGGTCACAAGACACGCCTCCACAAATACAGGAAAACTAAAATCATACCAGGCATCTTCTCAGATCACAATGGCTTGAAACTAGAGACCAATCTCAAGGGAAAAAAAAAACAAGAATGCTCTAACTCATGGAGGCTGAATGACATGCTTTTAAGTAATGAATGGGTTAACAAGGGGATCAAAGATGAAATCAAAAAGTTCCTGGAAACAAGTGACAGGAGCACACGGTAGTCCAAAACTGATGGGATACAACAAAGGCAGTCCTCAGAGGGAAATTTATAGGTATACAGGCCTACCTGAAAAGGCCACAAGAAGTTTATACAAACAACCTGACCATAAACCTGCAAGAACTAGAGGAGCAATGACAAACAAAGCCCAGAGCAAGCAGAAGGAAGGAAATCATCAAGATCAGAGCAGAACTAAATAACTTGGAGACTCAAACTACAATTCGAAGAATCAACAAGTCCAGGAGCTGGTTCTTTGAAAAAATAAACAACACTGACAAGCCTTTATCCAGACACATCAAGAACAAGAGAGAGAGGACCCAAATAAACAGAATCAGAAACGACAGAGGAGAAATCACAATCGATACTTCAGAAATACAAAAGATTGTAAGAAATCACTACAAACAACTATATGACAACAACTATGACAACCTGGGTGAAATGGACACATTTCTGGACATGTATAATCTACCAAAACTGAATCCAGAAGAAGAAGCAGAAAGCCTGGATAGGCCAATAACAACTGGTGAAATTGAAGAAGTAATCCAAAATCCCCCAAAGCACAAGAGCTCCAGACCGGATGGATACATAGGTGAATTTTACCAAAATATTTCAAGAAGAGCCAACTCCTATCCCTCTCAACCTCTACCAAAAAATCCAGGAAGAGGGAAGACACTCAAACTCTTTCTATGAGGCCAATATTATTCTAATCCCAAAACCAGGTCAAGACACAACTAAGAAAGAAAACTATAGGCCACTATCTCTGATGAACATAGATGCTAAGGTTCTCAACAAAATATTGGCCAACCAGATTCAGCAGCACATCACAAAGACCATACACCATGACCAAGTGGGTTTCATCCCAGAGATGCAAGGATGGTACGACATCTGGAAATCAATAAATGTAATAGACCACATCAACGAAATGAAGGACGAAAACCATTTGATCGTATCAATAGATGCTGAAAAAGCATTTGATAAAATACAGCAGCCATTTATGATTTAAAAAACAAAAAACAAAAAACCCTCAGCAAAATGGGAATAGGCGGGGCATAGCTCAACAACATAAAGGCCATATATGAGAAACCTGAAGCCGACATCCTACTCAAAACGGGCAAAAACTAAAAGCTTTCCCCCTAAGATCAGGAATGAGACAAGGCTGTCCACTTTCTCCACTGGTGTTCAACATTGTCTTGGAAGTTCTAGCTATAGCCATCAGAGAAGAAAAAGGAATCAAAGGTATCCTACTGGGAAAGGAGGAAGTCAAACTGTCATTATTTGCAGATGACATGATAGTGTACATACAAAACCTGACAGGCTCCACCAAAAACTTACTTGATCTAATAAGCAAATTTAGCAAAATTGCTGGATGTAAAGCCAATATCCAGACATCAAAAGCATTTTTGTATACCAATAAGGAAACATCAGAAATAGAAGAGCGAAAACAAATCCCATTTACCATAGCAACAAGAAAAATAAAGCAACTAGGAATAAACTTAACCAAGGAGGTAAAAAGACCTGTACTTACAAGAGTACAAAACATTGAGGAAAGAAATTAAGGAAGATGCAAATAAATGGAAGTATATACCATGTTCATGGATGGGAAGAATTAACCGCATTAAAATGCCCATACTACCCAAAGCAACCTATAGATTCAATGCAATCCCCATAAAAATACCAAGGACAGACTTCATAGAAATAGGAAAAAAAATACTTCAAAAATTTATATGGAGTCAAAAATGCCCACAAATAGCCACAGAGATCTTGAGAAAGAAGAACAAGGTAGGAGGAATCGTGATACCTGACATCAAACTATACTACAAGGCCACTGTCATCAAAAACTGTCTGGTACTGGCATAAGAATAGACATATAGATCAATGGAACAGAATAGGGAGCCCAGAAATAAACCCAGGACTCTATGGTCAACTAATATTTGACAAAGGAAAAAGGAACATAAAATGGAGTAAAAACAGTCTCTTCAACAGGTGGCATTGGGAAAACTGGACAACAACATGCAAAAAGATAAAACTACACCACCAACTTACACCATACACCAGAATAAACTCAAGATGGATAAAGGACTTAAACATAAGCAGTGCCACCATAAAGGTCCTGGAGAAAAATACAGGCAGTAACATTTCAGATATCCTACACAGAAATATGTTTACTGATACTTCACCAAGGGCAAAGGAAATAAAAGAACAGATAAACAAGTGGGGCTATATCAAATTGAAAAGCTTCTGTTCGGCTAAACACCAGCAAAATTCAAAGGGAACCAACTGTATGGCAAAACATATTTGCCAATGATACCTCAGACAAGCGTTTGATCTCCAAAATATATAAAGAACTAATGCCACTCAATACCAGGGAGACAGACAGCCCAATTAAAACATGGGCAAAAGAGCTGAAAAGACCACTCTCTGAGGAAGACATACCCAGAGGCATATGAAAGAATGCTCAACATCACTAGTCATCAGAGAGATGCAAATTAAAACCACAATAAGATACCACCTCACACCTGTCAGAATGGCAGTCATCAACAAATCAACAAACAACAAGTGTTGGCGAGGATGCGGGGCAAAGGGAACCCTCATACACTGTTGGTGGAAATGTAGGCTGGTGCAGCCACTGTGGAAAACAGTATGGGGTTTCCTTAAAAAACTAAAAATGGAACTGCCTTTGGATCCAGCAATTCCACTACTTGGACTACCAAAGAATCCTGAAACACCAATTCATAAGAACCTATGCACACCTATGTTCATAGCGGCACTATTTACAATAGCCAAGTGCTGGAAACAGCCTAGGTGCCCATCAGTGGATGATTGGATCAAAAAACTTTGGTACATTTACACAATGGAATTCTATATAGCAGAAAGAAAGAAGGAACTTGTACCCTTTGCAACAACATGGATGGAACTGGAGAGTATTATGCTTAGTGAAATAAGCCAGTCAGTGAAGGACAAATATATGATCCCACCCATTACGGGACAATAATGAGCAAAACTAACAACAAGCAAAACAGAATCAAGTATATGAATACAAGGAATAGGCCTTCAATGGTCAGGGGAAAAGGGGTTGGGGGGAGGGGGGAGGCAGTGGCAAGAAAGGGGAGCAGCTTAGTCAAGAACCTAGTATAAAGGAACCATGGACATGGATAACAGGTGGTATTGATTTTGGGGGGAATGGGTGGGTGGGGAGGGGGACAGAGGGGAGCAAAAAGGGGATGAATGTAATACAACAACAATGAAATGGAAAAAAAAAAAAAAAAAACCTTTGAAAATGGTTAAGACAAAAAAATCTTAACGGAAATCTGCAATTCCCAATTAACTAGAGGATGGTATACTCTCCCTGAAAAGAAACAGCTCTTACTATGAGAATGACATTGTTATTGAGTGCATTAGAGGTAAGAAATTTATTTATGCATGATTGTTATTCATAGCATTCATGTTATTTCAACATATTGGTTTTAAGTACAGTTTATAGAACAATACAGTTACATATTTTGTGTTTAAATATATTAATATTAGCTTACACAGTATAATGTCAAATTTTTTAAAAATCAAAAGTAAAAAATAGTTAGGCATCAAAATAGGCATGATAGAATTATGCACCTAAAACCTGCATAATTATGTTAACCAGTGTCAGCCCAATAAATTCAATAAAAGGGAAAAAGTGGGCATGAAATTACCTCTACATTAAAAGTATTAAGTTTGGTCAATTTTCAAGTCATTTGGCATATGTTTCTCTTTTACCAAATTGCATGTTTTCTTGAGTTTCCTTTGAAGAACAGATTTCATTCTAGGTCAGGGCAACCAGTTCCATCAGGACCCAGTTAAGTGCAGTAGGTCCCAATTTCAAACTAAGACTAGTGCCAGACTCAGAAAGTGGCCACATCTGTGCTACAAAACAGGTATAAAAACAACTCTGATGCACCCGAGACCACAGCACTTGAGATGATACAGGGGTCAGCAGACTCTGAATGAAGACAAGAGCATCCAAGAAGCACGATGCGGGGATGGAAACAGGGTGGATTCCCACCTCCCAGTAGAGTGGATGAGACACAGAAAGTGCTCAGCCAGGTCACCAAGACTGTCCCTCACCAGCTGGGGGCTGCAGTAGGGCGCTCAGCCTTTCAGTCACCTCGCTGACCAAATGGAAACACAGTTTGTTTTGCTAGGGAGCTGAGACAGCCAGGCGGGTTTGTGGAAAGCAGACGATGGGAGACAGTCTCATTGTCACGGTCACTTTGTGTGACTCCACTAGTCCTCTTTAGAACCACAATCAACTTGTCCATGTCCCCCAGGAAGGAGAACACAAACTATGCCAGAATCCAGTTGAGAACTATCATATCCTCCATTCCCTAAGAGGAAGACATTCTGGTATCTTGCCCACAACACCCTCCTGACTGGCACCACCAGCCTCTTCGCAAAAACACCTGATATCCAGTGGTGTGAATGCAGAGCCACAACTGTTTCAAGATGTAACCACCTCAGAGCACAGTAAGTTCACATGCTCGCCTCAAACAAATAAAATATTTCCCCAGCATGTCAAATGTCAACAGCCTTCATGGCCAGGAAGTACAGATGAACCTAAAGGGTCCCACACCAGGACACATCATAATTAAAATGCAAAAGGTTAAAGATAGAGAATCTTAAACCTTTAAATCTTAAAATCTGATTTCTCAACAGAAACTTTGCAGGCCAGAAATTAGCAGCGAAAAATATTCAAAGTGATGAAAAGCAAGGATCTACAACCAATATTACTCTACCCAACAAAGCTATCATTTACAACCAAAGAACATACAGAGAGCTTCCCAGACAAGAAAAAGCTAAAGGAGTTCATCACCACTCAACCAGTATTACATGAATTGTTAAAGGGTCTTCTTTAAGAAAAAAATGGTAAAAAATATGAATAAAATGGCAATAAATACACAATCTTAAAAAACAAAATGAGCAAACAAGCAGAACAAAAACAGACTCATAGATACAGAGAACAGTTTGACAGTTGCCAGATGGGAGCCGTGGGTGGAAAAGGTAATGAGATTGAGAAGTATAAATTGATAGTCATGGGGCTGAAAAGTACAGCATAGGGAATAGTCAATAATATTGTAATAACTATATATGGTGTTAGATGGGTGTGATTTATTTGGATGATCACTTAGTAAGTTATATAAATGTCTAATCACTGAGGTGTGCACCTGAAATACAATATTGTATATCAATTGTAATAATAATAATACAAACTAAGAGGACTCACTTTCGTTACAGATTCACAGAATATCTACACAACCCTGATATGAGTAGGGCCCATCTAAACCAAAATTATATGATAGCCATGGAGAAACATCAGCCCTAACTGAACTTCTAATCTCCCTTTACTGAGAACCTGCTTGAGCAGCTTTCTAGTTGGATGCTATGGGAAGCGCTGAATGAAGGTCAGTCAACAGCAAGGCCACAGGGAGACATGAAGGGCTCAGGCTCTGGAATCAGAAATAACAAGGTTGGGATCCTCTCTGCAATTTGTTAGCTATGTGGCCTGAAGTGAGTCTCTTAACTTCTCTGTGCCTTCTCTCTTCTCTCTTCCCCTTGCCAGGTTGTGAAGAACATTTAGATACAGGTAGGAAGGAGAAATATCTAGAATGAGAACTGATACATTGCAGGCCCCTAAAGTTTGACAACTACTACTACTACTACTACTACTACTGTTATTTTTAAAATTATTATTAGGCCAATAAATATTTTAATAATTAGATTGTTTCTTTAAGGCAGAACTAAATTCCATCTAAGAAGGAATCTCTGTTAATCATTCATTAAGTATTTAATAAGCCCCTAAGACAGCTGATGTGAGATGCATGGTGTCTCACCTCAAGGTAGTTACAATGTCAACTACTGAAAATGTTCCTTTCCTGGACACATGATTTGTGAAGAATTTTCTATATTTTTCATCAAGTTGTAATTAATCGATTTAATCATAGAGCTGTGACTTCCACCAAAGACAAGGCCCCTGGATGGACCAGGGATTACAGAACGAGGACAGTGCCCAGCACAGCACTCACAGGGGCTCAGTGAGAAGCAATGGGGGAGGGAGGTCCAGAGGGAGAGGGGAAAGGACAAGGAGATATCCAGGTCGGAAATTCGCTGAGAAAAGCAGCCATACCACACACTGTGAGGCTGTAGCCAAGGAGAACTTGTCCTTTAGTATAAACATAAATGAAAATAACTTTTCTAGTTCAAAATAAAGATCGAGAAAGGTAGAGGGGCAATTTTTCATGTGCGGGTTGGAGGAGGTGGGCCTTCCAGTGGCTCTACATCCACACACACATCTACTGGTCTCTGTATTTGCAACAAGCGTAGATTCCTTTTGAAAGATGCCTCCCGGCATTTACAGGTTGAGCAGCTTTGTAATTCTGGAGATATCAAGTGAGACATGACAGACTGATAGCAGCAAGTATGAAACATGGGAATCTTTCCCAAAAGGGACACAGGGTGAGAAGTGAACACACTGGCTTCGGCCCAGTCAACCAGTGGCAGCCTTCTGCTGGCCCCACACGGGCCACCAAGCACCTCAGCATCTGGATTCTCTTTAAACACCAGGAACAAATGTCTCTGTTCAGATAAGGTGCCCCTTTAACAGACACAAATAATTCACTCCCTTAGAACTTGGTAACTACTGCCAGATCCTTCCTGGGAACTACTCTATGACCCGATCAATAGAGGCAGTAGCATGTACAAATCAAAGGTCTCCAGAACCCAGCACACTCAGTGAGCACAAGTTCGTGACCTAAAGCTCCTTCTGAGAGCAGAGGTCCAGCAGGAGCAGCAGAGGCGACCCCCTGCAGTTCTCTGCCCTAAGGCTCTCTCCCTGGCAGGCGCATCCAGATGAATTAACACTGAGGTTTCCATCCCTTGCCCACAGACGCTTGCCTCGCCTGCACCATGCAGCAAAGCAGAATGTCACATCTTCCCTCCCATCCCCCATCGTCAGTTTGACTGTTCAATGTCTGTTTAAGGTGCCCTCAAGGTCCTCTCTGAGGACCTCAAGTCACTCACATTTTTTAAAAAGCCCTGAAGGTACTTTCTCCAACAAGCTCCTGTATCGACCCTTTTCTTTCCACTCCCACCATCTTCACCCAAGTACAGACTCCTAAGAGTGCTGACATCAGACCAGCCTGACCCCCAACATCCCCCTGCTTCCCAACACCACCCTACATTTACCCTGAAGTGGGCCTTAGCCCACTGCTGCAGAAAGTCCAAGGCCACTTTCTTGTCCCTTACCGCCTCAAGCACAGACCCCGGGCTCTAGCCTCCTGCACTCCCCTCCTTACACTCTCCTGTCCAGCCAAACCAGCCCACAGGGCCCCCCACGGGGTCCTGCCCTCAGCACAACTCCCCACACTCTCAAGGGTTACCAGGAAGTGACCTCCCCATGGGGCCTCTCCAAGATCCCTTGCCCTGTACCACTGCACAGAGAGCCCTACGTCTCCCCACAACGCCCATCTCCAGGCTCCCTGAAGGGAGGACTAAGTGTTGTTCCCCTCCTTGAACACCTCTCATGGTGCACAGAGTTTTGACACATGACAGGCTTTTGATTAGTATTGAATATTCTAATCAATCAATACAGCATTAATGTTCAGAGTGAGGGCCCTGCTGCATACATCAGATACTTTATTCTGTGCTCCCAACACCAGAAGGTAACCTCCCTGAGGACAGAGTCCTGTGTGCCTGCTCTCTGCTGCACCGGGCACCTCTCCGGGCACCCAGGAGAGGATTGGCCCCTAGGAGGCACTCACTGAATATTTCAGTACTTGAACAACATACTTTCAAGCCTCAGCTCTGCCACACACTAACTATGCCACCTTGGGTAAATGATTCACTCCACACCTTCATTCCCACCTACAAAAAATGGGGGGGGGGGGGGCAGTAGTATCATCTCAAAGAACTGTGATGCGACATCGGTAATGGAGAGTGGGGACTTGGGGTCGGGGACACAGTAAACATTTGTGGTGACCAAACAGGGTGTGTGCAGGAATTGTCACAGTGTCCTGCCATGCCCTCTTTCACACCCCATCCCACCACCACCACGTTTGCTTTAAAGACCTGATCCTTTAGTGAACCTTTAAAGGCTCTGAACTATGTCCCCAGCACCCTCCGTATTCCTCTATGACAGCATCTCTTGTCCTCCTGCACCCTCTCCTCCCCTTAGCTGAGATCACACCCCACCCCCAGGTGGAGTCCTGTACCCTCCCTCCCCCAAGGAGAGTCCAGAACACAGCAGGCCAAATGGATGCAGGCCGGGCTCCGGGGCCTCGCCCAGGGAGAACATGGCCTGTGGGGCCCGTGTGCTCCTCCCCAGAAAGTCAGAAAGTCGTGAGCTCAGGAAGAAGCTCAGCTCTTCTGGCTGGAACTCCACCTACCCCCTCCTGTGGTAAGGAGCTGAGCCCCCTGAGACAATGACTGAGGTGCCTGGACCCACCTGCCCAGAGCTCGCACTCACAGGAGAGAGTCAACTGGGAGCCCATCCCCTTGCTGTACTTCATGGAGGCAGGTGGGACCAGGCCAACCATCTCATTTCTGTCTCACTAGCGCTAACTCAGCCAGTTTAGCCTTTCATGCCTAGCACCACAAAGTCGCCCTAAACTGCCAAGCGAGACCAATTTATAATTTAAATCTACCCTGCATAATGCATAAGATATCTTGTTATAAATTATTCACCCGCAAATAGCCATCTGGACATCTAGAGCACTTGGTGGGATGTTTAAAAGGGAAGTGGGCAGGTGCCCAGCATCCTATCAGAAAGCAGAGCACTCGCTCTGGTTGTTGTGGCTGTCACTGTATTTGCCAGGACCCTGAGCAGATGGATCCCATTCTCCACCACCCAAAACCCTGGAGAGCCCTGTGCTTCCATCCTGGGGTTGGGATCCTCCCATTCTGCTCCCTCTCCCTTCCCAGCTCCCTGAGCTCTGTTCCACCTTCAGGCAGCCACAGGGCATATTTATTAGGGAGCCTGTCCAGTGGCCCAAGGGCGCAAAGGGAGCCATTGACTACTGCTGACCTGGTAATTAGCAAAAACTATTCCTCTCTTCCTCGAGTCGATACAAATAACTGACTTTCACTGCCCATAGCTCCATCTTCCTGATGGAAGCTCCCCTGAAAGGGGGATAAGAGCTTACGGTGAAATCCAGTGAGGGGACCATTCCTCGAGTTTGCCATCCAACACGAATTAGCACATCCTTCTGGTGGGGCACCGTGCTGAGTCCCATCCCATCAACCATCACTAAAAATCTATTGCCATGTTCCAGATTCTGGACTATTTGCTGAGCACACAGAGATGAAGAGAGCACACTCTCCATGATTTGTAAGTTCACAAACCAGAGGGTAGGTGCTCACACAAACCAACCACTACAAAACAAATGAGCCCAGATGCCCACTTTATTTCAGGCACAGTCTGAGGAGAGGAGAGCACACTGTATGTCCTAGGTCAGTGGGTAAAGAGAGTCAAGGCAGGCTGAACAGAGAAAGAGATGCCTAAGCTGGGTGCTGAGGAACAAGGAGAAGTTTGCTGAGCAGACAAGGAGAAGCGGGGCTGTCTGACAAGAACCAACATACACAAAGGGCCCCTGTCACGCAACTGCGTGTACATACGGTGAACTGCGAACGGCTCACATCCGTAACTGCTTCAAGGAGCACGATGCAGCCCGAGTGTACTGCTGGGAGAGGCTGTACACGTGCTGCTCCCCGGAAAGAAGCCAGTGTGTTTCTACCTCATCAGTGACTAATGATTCTCACAGACTCATTGTGAAGTTAAAAGGAAATAGAATTTTTCTCATTCTTTCATAATAGGATAATTAGAACCCTTGCAGTCCCCTCTCCTCATCCTCTGTTAATAATTCACCTCCAGCAGAGTGAAATTTTAGGACCCTAAGATACCAGTCCACTTAAGCCTTATGGATCTTTTTGGAAACCAAGAAATTGTCAGAGTCATCTTATCCTGAGATAAAATTGAGAAAAAGAACAAAAGCTTCCCCTCCTGACAAGGATTCCGGAGCCCTGTTTCCCTCCTGAGGACTGTACCCATCACTGCCAACTTTCAAGGTTTTTCTCTGCAGAAGTCAAGAGCAATAGGTAACCCAAATGGGCCTGCTTAGTAGGGAGGGGTGGGGGGAGGGGCTTTGTGGGTGCCTGCTGTGTGCCCATAAGAAATATCACAGGGCAATGGTCAAGTAAGACCAGTCACTTCCGCAGGGCAAACAATCTCTCTCCCTCCCTTCAAACCTGCACAAGGCACTGTGCCCCGGAGGTTCAGCCAACACCATTGCCCGCCTGACAGAAAGGGACACAGCTGACCTGCACAACACAGTTAGCTCTGTTCTCTTTCATGAAACAAACTTGATAGGTGGATAGGCAGGCAGGCAGGCAGGTAGGTAGGTGGGTGGGTACCTTCTTTTTCTTCCCATAATATCTCCCCAGCCACAACTTTCCACCAACCATGATAAGAAATTCAATCTCTCCAGCAGATCTTTGTTTTCTCCAAAACTTGGATGGTCCAGGTGGTTTGTATGCTAAAGAGAAGTCTCTGTTGGTTTTTGATAAACTGTTTAGATCGGAGCTCAATATTCTTTGGTTAAATCCTTTCTGAGATTGTACTCAAAAAGATTACTCAAAATTGTGAAGGGTTTTTCTAGGCCGTCTGGACAAAACTGCAAAGCTTGTGCAGTCGAATCAAGAATCTAGATGCCCTGAACTCCAATTTAATGGACCGTTTTGGATGGCGCTGTAAGTAGGAACTCATCACACAGCCTGCAGTATGGGAGAACAGGGCACAGCCTCGTAACCTATCATTCTGGGATGGAGGCTAAAAATTGTCTATCACAGCCAGTCAGCCTCAAAGGAAGCCTAAACAAATCAAGCCCAGTGGGGAGCCAGTGATATAAGACCTATATTAGGAGCCACCTTTCTCAGCATCATGTTCGTATGAAAAATGAAGTCTCCCTGGAGCACAGGACCCCCTTATAAGTGCGGCTTTGGATTACTGTACAGTACTAGCACTGTATCTTAGAACGCAGTCTCGAGACTGAACTGGAAATCTGCATTTGAAGGATAGGCTGACTTGGTTATAAAATAGTTTTCTGACATTTCATTGCTCAGACAGCAGCTGCCTCCGGGAAACTGAGCAAGGCGCAGGCATGTGTTCGCATGGGCAGCTCCATCCCTGAGGAAAGACCAAAACACAGGTACTCCAGAGCAAACAAAATCAATTAAGGGAGTTAATATACAGAAAGCACTTTGAACCTTGAATCAAAGTTAGCTATTATATCAATAGAAATAATAGCGTCCACTTATCGAATACCTACTATTTACCAGGCAATAGGTCGAAGGCGTGGGCTTTCTAATTTAATCCTGACAGTACACCCTACAGGGCAGTGATAACTCCCACATTTTATAGATGAAGGTGAAGTCATGTAAATTTTGTTAGTTTCCGTCCTGCTTGCAGGCATTTGTTAATGAAAAGTCACTTTTATAAAACACTGCTTTCCATACTGAGGAGCAAATGCAGTCAGCATTTTTACAAGCTTGCCCAACTCGGATAAAAAATTAAAAGCCAAGGAGAAATTTACAGCCAGATGTAGTTCCTGAATTGGCTGTTTTTCCCTTGGTGACACAGCTTTCCCCCGTCCCTTCCACGTCTGCGTGGCAGCCCTGTCCCCTGCTGGAAGGCGGCTATGACCCGCACCTTCACCCCGCAACCACTTCAGCATCCCCCGTGGTGACAAAGGCAGCACTGACTAAGTCCCCACAGGGCTGTCCCTGACCAATTCCACCCCCTGAGCATCCATGGAACGAAGAGGGTCCACTTCCATTTCAATCCCTCAGAGAGGATTTAAGAAAAACAGCAATTAGTGCCATTATTCCCTTGTTACAAATGCACCACGCTAGGAGCCAGCTCAGCTGTCAAACATAAGTGAGCAAAATTCAATCTGCAATCAGTTTGTCACAACAGCCATCGCTCACACTGCGGCTCCTCGGGGGAAACATGTGAAAACAAATGCACGTAAAGAGCAAGACAAAAGGCGGAAGAAGACAGCGTTTGTGTGCCCAGAACTTTGGAACAGGATTGGGTCTGAGTTTTGCCCTTGCTAAAAATTCTGTGTCACCCCATCTCTTGCAAGACATGCAGCCTTCTGCACAGTAATCCTATGATCATCTGCAACAACCCAGATTCAAGTCCTCTCCAAAGCCACCAGGAAGCAGGCTGAAGCCCTAATTTCTCAACAATGCTGCTGAAATCTTCAAAAAGCAAGAGTGTCTCCAAATACTATCCACCCAGGATGTGTCCTTCAGTCCATGTTCCCTGTGTTGTCTCCCAACAGCCCCAAGACAGTCAAGATTCCTAACGTTGCTATACAGGGAGGTAGCTGGGGTTGAAGGGGATTCCCTGGGGAACATTGCCTCCTATTTCAGGAATAAGTTTAGCATCTCTGGATGAGTCTTCCCACTTTTATCTCTGCTGTGCCTCACTATTTCTAAAGTACCCCATGCTAGGAAGACAGTCCTGATAATAACATGGTACAACAATATTTGAGGTTGACCACTAATAGTCACTACTGATTTCCTTTCCTTCCATCCCATTCAAGCGTACCTTTCTTGGAAGACCGTCTACCATTACAAGGAAAACTTGCAGATCACATTTCCTTGTACTCCCTCCAAAGAGATGGCCACCAAGACTGGGGTTAGCTTCCTCTGGAAAGCCTGCCTGCTCCACTGCACTGATGGGTCCCTCTTCTGGATGTCCTGACATAGTCTTTATTCCCCCACATGGAAGCATTATCATATGGTACTTGTTATAAGTTGAATATTTGTGTTCTTCCCAAATTCATATGCTAAAGTCCCAACCCCAACTGGGATGGTAAAAGGAGTTGGGCCCTCTGGGAAGTAAATAGGTTTCAGTGAAGTTGTGGAGGGGACACCCATGATGAGATTAGTGCCCTTAGGAGAAGAACAACAGACCTCAGTGCTTTCTCACGCCAGCATGGGGGGGACAGAGAAAGAGGCCATGTGTAAGCCAAGAAGAGGATCTCAACTATGCTGGCAGCTGATCACTTATGTCCAGCCTCCAGAATGAGGAGAAGTATCTATTGTGTAAGTCACCTGATCTACAGTTTTTTATGATAGCAGTCTAAGCTAAGACAATGTTATATTATCTCTTACTTTCTAGTAGACTGTGACCTCTGTAAAGGGAGGATTAAGGCCTGTTTGTGCTCACCACTGCATATGTGGTACATAGCACAGGGTTTGGGAAGTAAGAAGCACTGAGGATATGTCTGTTGGATGGCTAGATGGCTAGATGGACGATGCATGCATGTAGGTGGGTGGGTGAGAGGATGCATGTGTACATACACAGATAAAAATCATATGATTTGGAAGTACATCCAGTGTTGGAGCAAATGGTTATAACTTAAGTGAAAATGCAGGAAATAAAATTATATGACAATGTCATTTCAATTACATAAACGTCTACATATGATTAGAAACCTGGAAGGAAATATGCTAAAAAGGCTAATAATCATGATGTCTGGGTGGTAAGATTAGTATTGATTGTTTCAGCTTTCTTCATTTCCCATGTTTCCATAAGTTACATGCATTGCATTTATGATCCAAAATGAGGTTACATTTTTTAAAAAGGAAATTAATAAGAAAAAGTGTTTTAGGAGGTTTTCTCCTATAAAAGCAGGGCACTAGGATGCAGGGTAGGAAAATCAAGAATTGGGAGGATTCATGTGCTCATTATCTCCCCAGCTTTTCTGGAAGCATGGAGAATCCTCACACATAATCTCCCCATTTATGTAGACGGTTTCACAGTGGACTTCTCTGTTACCTGTTTCTTCAACCTCAGCCATTCAGATAGGAAAGCCACTCAGAGATGGAGGAGGAGGAAGTGCCACCTCTGAGGACAGACCAAAAACTATAGGAATCATCAGACCAGGAGAAAAAGGCTGGGAAGGAATTTGACACAAACCTTGAGAGCCATGAAAATCAAAACTAAGGGAATCACAAACGGGTTGTTAACTAAGCAATGGAAACGTTCCTCCCGAAGCTCAGAACAGAAGGTCATTACTCTAAAGGTAACTTATGTAAGAAGTGGAAGGGGCCGAAGTTATAGGTAAAGACAATTATGACTGCAGCTACCAATTGTTAAGGGCCTAACACAAGGGAGAGGGGACAGCAACCTTCTAATGTGAAGGACCAGATGATAAAAATTCTCAGTTCTGAGGGCTATATAGTCTCTGTCGCAGCTACGCTATCCTGCTGCTATGGTGCAAAAGCAGTCACAGATAACATACAGAAGAATGAGCTCTGCTGTGTTCAAACAAAACTCTATACAAAGGTAGGCAGCACGCCAGGTTTGGCTCAAGGGCCATAGCTCTCCGACCCCTGGCTTAATATGGCAGGCATTGTTAAACCCCTAATTGAATTCCCAGGAAGACTCAGAGAGATTCAATCACTTGCCCGGGCTGTGTCATCAGAAAGCGGCCAGGCTTGACTCAACCCCATGTCAGAAGGAATGCAAAGAGCCCACTCTTTACCATGATGTCATACTGAACGCACCCTGTACCAGCATCATGCCAAGCCTGGAAATGCAAGGATGAATAAAAGCCAGACCTGGCCTTCCAGAAGTCATAGTTTAAGATGGGCATGTGCACCAATCCAACAACGTTGGTGTCAGGAACACTAACACCCACTGAAGGGACATATCAAATGTACCCAAGTCCTTTACAAAAGGGTTTTACCCTCAACACAAGGGTAACACTAGGAAGTAAGCTCCCTTGGGGCTTTTAAAAGCTGATTTATACGTCTATAAGTTATGAGTACAGAAGCCAAGGGACAAACACAAAGCATGAAGAACCCCCACCAGGAATGCACTGCACTAAGTCAGAGCTTAGCTCCATGGGTACCAGCACAGGAGAGACCTGGATGGGAGTCTGAGTTTTACGTAACCTAAATCTCAGCTCCTCCCTGCAAACCAAAGTTAGCAATCCTTAGTGTCTTGGGAATGTTAAGAGACAACATAGGGGACAGGGACTGTGTGTCCCTTGTCATATCCACAGCACCAGGCACATAGTAGGTACAAAAAGAAGGGTTGTGAAAGTTAAATTAAGAGACTTTCTGGAATGACTCAAGTCAGCAGGAAAATGGCACTTGCTTTGTGAACAATTTTCCAATAAAGACGACCAGCACTGGAAGCAAGGCTCAGTGTCCTGCAAAACCAGTGTGGGCAGATCAGGCACTGGGGACCAGCCCTGAGACGCACAAAGCCACCTTCTGAGTGAGCCCACAGGCTCTTCTCTTCCAGGGGCAGGTGTGGGTAGCAGTAAAAGAGAGCAGTCAAGGTACAGCAGGGGTTCTGTTCACTCATCTCTGGCAATTCAGAGATTCTGACCAGACTCTACCTCAGCCCCAGCTGCTCCCTTATTCCCCTAAGGCCCTCACCTCCAGTCTCTCACTCTAGAATAACCCCTGACCTTATTAACCACCAGCAAGTAGGGGCGTGAACACGCCGCCTGCCCTTCTCCCTCCACTCCCCTTCCATAGGCCTTTCTGGGGACTGCCTAATTGGAAGAAGACAGGGGTTAAGCATGAAGATTTCTAAGCAGTTTTCCCTAATGCCTAACCACCATCTGTATACCTGTGGCTGCTTCATCAACTCCAAAGCTGAGGGATGAGGAAAAGAAATTATTATCTTTTTTTTTGCACCTATAGAGTGCCAGGGACTGTGGGACTAAACACTCAAATCTGTGATTTTTACCCTTATGTCTTACCTTGACATGTGGGTGGTTTCAGCCACATTTTTAAAAGAGGCCTAGGCATCCCTTAGCTCAGAGAGGTTATGTCATCAGTCCACAGTCACACAGCTAGTAGGTGGCAAATCCAGGTCCATCTGAGTCCACCTCACCTTCATCCAATGCCCAAGCATTGGGTGGTCCCTGCCCCCTCACCATGTCCACCTTGCCCCACTTTCCCTTCACCCACTACACACCAGTCACAGTGGCCTCTCTTCTATTCCCAGAACCTTCTGTTTTTCTTCCCAAGAATGTTCTAACCCCCTTCTCTTTGCTTGACTAACACCAGTTCTCAGCTCAATTGTCACTTGCTCAGAAAGGTCTCCCTGGCCACCAGCTTGACAAGAATCTAGGTTAACCCTCTCCCCACATCACTTTCTCCTTTACTGTGGGTCTTTCCTTCATAGCAGTTATAATGCAGTAAAAAGATGGATGATTATTCCTTTATGGTTTGCTTCCCAAACAGGACTGTAGGTTCCAGGAAGACAGTAGTTATGTCCATCTTTTATACTGCTAAACCCAAATGCTGCCCACAATGCTTGATGCGAGGAGGTGTTCAATGGTAACTGAAGAATGAATGTACGCACTAATTAACTACCACCCACATACACATACTCCCTGGACATTTCAGGAGGCCCAAACTTCATCTTCCTTGAATTTAGCATAAGCATTAATCACCCATGCATACACATGCATGCACGCGCACACACACACACGTGTGCGTGCACACACGCACACAACTTACCACCCTGTCAAGTTTTTGGAGAGCAAGAGTACAATCACCCACCACTCTTTGCAGATTACAGCATAGCCCCTAGCCTGCAGTTTCCATATTGAACTTTGCGAATGTCATTTCTAGTGCTACTGCCACTTTGGTTTATCTGTCATTGCTACCACAGTGACCTAATAAAAGAATCCACCCAAAACCAAGTTAAAATGAAGTCATCTTTATGAAGTACTTGAGTGAGGGATGGACATGCACAAGCTATAGGGCATCAAGAGCTTTAACACAAAGGTCCCACAGCCCTTGTGAGACCTGACAAACAATGGGGCAAATTTACCCACTTAGCCAGCACCTACAATGATGATGTACAAGAAGGGAAAAATTTGGACCCCTCCTTCCAAGGCCTACATTGTGCCCCAACAATATAGGGTTCACACCTAGGATTTAAGAGCCTAGGCTTGAGGTTGGGCAAAGCTGGGTTCAAAGTGTGGCTCCATCACTTCTGCTGGCCTTGAGTCTCCGCACCTCTAAAACAGTCTACCACACATTGATGCTTCTCTCCCTTTCTTCCTCCCTCCCTGCCCTTCTCTCTGAAAATAAATCTTTAACAAATAAATAAATAAAATAAAATAGGCTAATACCAGTGCCACCCTCAAGGAGATGCCATTAGGATGAGGTGACCCAGATGTATGCAAATTGCTCATTAGTGCTCACTGCACAATAATTGTCACCCCAGAATTTGAACTACCCAATGGAACATAAGTTCCCCACAGAGAGGAATAATGTGAGATTCTACTTAGTGTACGAGCACCCCATGTGGATCCTAGCACATAGTAGGATCTCAAGTAAGGCTTCATATAAGGACTCACCCAAGTTTATAGGCTGCATCTTTGGGACACCCAGTTTGCCATAGGTGCTCCCCAGTTCAGTCACCCCCTCTCCTCCTGGCTGTAGTTCTCAGCCCAGAGGTCTCTGCTGAGACTCCCCTAAGGGTAGTGCTGTGGCTGGTGAGAAGGTAAGGGTAACCTCAGCCTTTCTCTTTATCCACACAGGCATCTGTGTTAACCTGAATTCACCTGGTTTCTTCCAGCCCTCAGCACAGGCCCTGGACTTAAAGGTTTGCCCTTCAAGGCAGAGTTTTGGCCTTTTCAACCTTCCTGATTGATGGAGGTTTAGGAGGAATTCTAGAATCCTACCCTGAAATTGACAGAAGTGGGTACCACTCTTCCATGAAAACATGTTTCTTCTCTTTAAATAAGGGACCCTGCAATATCTCCTTAAAAATGCCAATATTGGGGAAAACCTCCTTTTTGAGGGTCTTAGACACTTAGCTAAATGCTTTCTTTAAAAAAAAAAAAGAAAAAAGGCAACTGTGGAACAATCTGCCACCTAATCCATTCATAAATGAGACATTCAAGTCTTAGGATAATTTTCCCATAATTCATGTTAATCATTCCACTCTTGTAACATGAATCATCTGTTTAATGGAAACTTTCACTAAGATGGGCAAGAGCCACAGGATGGATCTGCTTTTAAAATCTCTCCATAGGCCCTGACTGGTGGCACAGTGGATAAGGCACTGGCCTGTGAACCCAGAAGTTGCTGGTTTGATTCCCAGCCAGGGCACATAACCAGGTTGCAAGTCAGGTCTCCAGCCAGTTCTGTAGCTGGAGGCAGGTGAAAGGCAACCATACATTGATGCTCTCTCCCTCTCTTCCTTCCCCTCTCTCTACAAATAATAAATAAAATCTTTTTTTTTTAATTTTTCCATAGCTCCTAAGTTTTTCTATTAGCGACAGGAAAGTTACTGTATTTTTAGGAGGCACTTTAAATATTTCTCATGCAATCAAAGCTGTTTTCTTAATTTACATAGTTTTCAAACATGTATTAGGGTTGACCCTATTAAATATTCATAGCACCATTTACACACAATGATACACAAAAGTACAGTCACAAAACTTTTGGCAGTGCTGGCAAAAGGCAATGCTCATCAATCGTCCCTGAGGGAATGGTAAAGGCTCCAAGAATGGTATGGACTCTCAGTTGACACCACAAGTGAAGCAGAGACAGGGGGTGGGTCCCCAGAAGAGCTCTTTGTACAGAGTTCAGTGGGCAGGTAAACAGACGAAAATCTGTACGCTCTACTCAAGAATCTCACTGAATTCTCTCCAAGTGCTCCAAGGACAAGACAGCATTTTTCAACCCAATTAAGACCAGGATGTCACATGGATGGGTAAGAGGATAATTTCAATATTTTCAAAATAGGAAACTTAGTACTGAATCCTCAAAATCCCTAAGCTAGAAAGCAGTACCACAAACAACTACCACTTACTGAATACTCACTGCCAGCTGTGGAGCTACAGATACAAGATTTAACCTTCACAGGCCCCCTGTGAGGTGGGCATTATCACCTTCACTTCGCAGACAGGGAAGATGGTAAACTTGCCCGTGACCGCACCACCAGCAAGCGGTGGAGCCAGGCTGGGAGTGGGGCCTGCAGGACCTCAACTCCCAGGCCCTCAATCCTTACAACAAACTGGCCTACAAGTTCAAAGCTCGAGTCCTGCCTCCCCTCTGCTCCCCTAGAGTATGGCGCAACCTTCCAAAAAGGAGTCACTGCCATTTGCCACCAGGCAACTGTTTTTCTCAAAATAGTATAGCTCCTTTGCGTAGGCAGGTTGATGAGCAATGCTGAGACATAAAATGATTGAGTAGGAATTTGATTCGGGACAGAGGCGTCCACTGCAAACCTCCAGGGTGAAATTTGGAACAAAATCAGAAGGGGAAGAGTGTGGCTCTAAGAAAAGGTGAGAGAAAGGAAATAGGTATTTCAGCTACATGTGAACCAACCATCAGCAAAACAAGAAAAAGTCAGACTAAGTAAATGAGGACAATAGCAAACAACTGTGGTTGCGATTTTTAAATGCCAGACCTCGGCCTCCTTAAACTGCTGAGCCTGGATGAGGTGGGGAGGCAGGCAGGGAAAGTGCACTCGCACAGGGGGATGATCTGAGTCCAATGGCAGCGATGCTGTGCTTCGAGGATTCTTGTTTGTTCTGTTCGTTCACCTAGTCATGTGTTTTAAAATAGAGAAAGTCACATGACTTAGATCACACTTCCTTCGATATCAACCCTGGATACAGGAGAAGGGAGTTTGTCTGTGCTTTGCGTCCCCCTTCCCCGGCCCTTTGTGTCACCAAGTAGGCGGCTGACAGTCACCAGGTGGCAACACAGGTGGTGTAAAATGTAGGAGGCAGAGGAGGATCCCTGGATCCTTCTGGACCTGCTCCCCTTAAGCCTTCAACCTCTAAGCCTTCAACATCTCGACACGCATACCCAAACCTGTGGTCAGCAACCAGCTAGAAGCAGCAGCCGCTGAACACTGTCCACGGGAGAAAGTTAAAGCTGAGGTTTAAAGAAACCAGCTCACCGGGTATTGATTGCTAGAGCAGCTCCAGGGAGTTGCGGCTCCAGGTGAAGCACAGGGGAGACACTTTCGCTTAGAGGTTTACAAATCAATGGAGAAAATAGTGTATAGACAACTGCACTGGAGATGTGCCTGGGAACAGGCATGCAGAGAAGAGGACATTAGGAGTGCCCGCCTATGACTGTCCCATTGCTATTAAGCGCCTTCTAAGTCCCCGGATTTTTGCCCATAGTCCTCCATGCCACCCTGTATAAAATGTACATCCTAACAAAGTTTCTTAGCGTAAGAAGTTTGGAAACCCCCCTTTATTTCTCCTCCCCTCTTTCATACTGTTTGAACCACACCTGCTAAGCACCAGCTACCTGCCAGAAACTATGCTGAGCTCTCGGGATGCTCAAATAAAGAGCATGGCATGATCCTGCTCTCAAAATCATGAATAGGAGGTAGAGAAGCTGTTGCTTTGGCAACAGGAAAAAGGCAGTAACGGAGGTCTGGACAAAGGGGGTGATGTCCCACCTCTGGTTAGGAAGCCGCAGTGGAAATTATCAGCCCATATGCCTGCCACCCCACCCAGTGAAATCTACCCAACCACCCCCACAAGGCACCTTGTCCATCTCATGACCCTCTCCTGGAAACACTGTTTGAACTGAGATGAAGAGCTGATCCTAGAAAACACACTCAATAGCCAGCGATAATCCAACCCAATCCTCCTTCAAATATCTATACCTTACAGTCAAAAAAAAAAATGGGGCTTTTAAACCAGACAGTGGTGCTGAGCCAGGGTGAGGAGAATTGTTTTCAGACATGAAGATACTAACGAACAATCAGAGAAATTCAGTTTACCTAGTGAAATAGGAGAATAAACCAGGCAAGCACGAGGGGGAGGGAAAGGGTATGCTACAACTTCAGGTAAAATTACAACTCGCAAAAGTGCCACCAAGGAGCATGTAGTAGGGTCCTGAGAGTGAAAGGTAGGGACCTGGGACCTAGTCTGGGGGTCTGGGAAGGCTTCCCCCAAGATATAGGACCTGAAGAAAGAGCAGGAACTACACAGGCAGAGGAGGGAGAACAGCACGTGGAAAGGTCCCACGGAACCTGAAACAAAGCCAGCCAGGATAGGGCCCAGAGCTCCAGGGGGCTCACAGAGCACTCCGCACACACCCTCAGGGCGTCCTCAAACTGCTTCACATGCAGGGTGGGCCTCGGCTTACAGCCCCTGGCCCCTGGCCCCTGGCATGTGCTACCCTTCCTCCCAGGAGGCTTCTTGGGCCAGTCTTATCTGGGGCTGCTGCCCAGGTGCCACCCTCCCTGCGCCCACAGCCCTCTGTTCTGGTGGCTTCTGCCTCTCCCCTTGAGCCTCCTTTTACAACCATGCAGAGGACTGCATGTTCCGGAGGAGCTCTGCTCCCTTATTAATCTTGCTGGATCTTATTAAAATAGCCTGGTGCCTGCCTGGTGTTCTTCTGCGTAGAGCAGCGGGGCTTGTGCAGCAAGCAGCAGGTGGGCTAGCGAGATTCCATTTCTTTTGCGGTAGAGGAATGGCCTAGATGCTGCTCTGTACATCATACCACACTGGCAAGCTTTAACCCCTTCCGTCCCATCCAGCTCAGTGCTCAGGTGGAAGCAGTGGTTTGGGTACCCAGAAGAGTGGTGTCAGCCGAGCTGATAGGTCGGTTGAGCTGGGCCCATGGGGGAAGGACAACATGAGACACCCTCAGGATGGTTCCAGATGACCAAAGCAATGCTCCACAGCAGGTGGGTATCTCTGGGGAGGCCAGCTGCAGAAAGGAGGCCTCCCTGGGGACCCCTGTTTACAAGACATCCACCTCTTTTCTTAGCTAGTTTCCATCCCAGGCTATCATACTCATTCATTCATTCATTCATTCATCCTGCTGGTGTCTTCTCAGTGGCTGCTCTGCACAGGCTCTGTAAGGGACCAAAAGATGGATGAAAAGACCATGAGAGATCTTCCCAAGGAAAATACACATAAGCAAAACCTGATGGAGGCCCTGGCCAGTGTAGCTCGGTAGGTTGGAGTGTCCTGTAACCAAAAGGTTGCTGACTTGATTCCCAGCCATCAATGTTTCTCTCTATCCCTTCCTTTTTCTCTAAAAGCAATGAAAAATGCCCACAGGTGAGGATTTTAAAAAATTAAAAAAACAAAAAACCATGAGGTAAGAAGGAACCAGGGAAACCACACATCAGGATCCCTGCCCCAGACTGACCTGGGAGCACTGAATGGACTAGGACCACTGTCTCATCCAGCTTGGGCTGCCGTACCACAGACAGGTGGCTTAAATAACAGGAATTTATTTCTAACTCTCCTGGAGGTTGGAATGCCTAGATCAAGGTGGGAGTTGATGCAATCCCCCAGTGAGGTCCTGCTTCCTGCCTTGAAGATAGCCACCTTCTCATCCCGTCCTCACAGGGCAGAGAAATCAGCAGCAAGGTCTCTGGGGTCTCTTCTTCAAAGGCTACACTAATGCCATCACGGGGGCCCCGCCCTCATAACCCCAGCTAAACTTACTACCTCCCAAAGCCCCATCGCAAATACCATTCTATTGGTGGTTAGGGCAGCAACATAAGAATTTTGGAAAAACACAATTCAATATATAGCAACCACTCACCTGGTAGGACTAGTGTGGGGACTAACTGGGATCCCATGGGTGCAGCACCAAGCGGAGCCCCATAAGGCCTGGTGGCTCACTGCTAATCTCCTTGCTTTTACGTCAACTAATACAGAGATGGTGCCTCAAGTGAATGGCAGGTGGAATGTGTCTCTCAGGCCCCAGGCTGCCTCCCAGTGTGTGAGGATCAACTAACTCTACACCCCCGTCCAGCACCCGGCCTCCCCCTGCCAAGCCAGAGCATGGCTTGGAATTGAACCTCTTCCCTCCAGGGGTATGAAAGGAAACTAACAACTTAAGAGATGTGATTAAATACTGAGTTGGTCATCATGCCACAATCTGACAGTCACAAGTGGACCGAGTCTGGTTATTTTCCACCTCTTAATCACGTCCCTGCCAGATTTCAAATTCAATAGACATCAATGAGAACAAATGCTAATAAGGCTCTAACAGGCATCGGGTGTCAAGAGGTGAGGAATAAGCCTTGCATATTTTGACTGAAAGGGGGTCAAAGAGGAAATAACCGGGATACTAAATAGAAATCTTTTATTCAAGAGAACAGCTCCCTGAAAGGCTACTGCTCCAATCAATGACGCCCACTCATTAACGACTGTGCCCCACCCAGTGTCCTGTGGCAGCAGAAACACCCAGCTTCATGACACATTTCTTTCCTGGCATCTAGTTAATGTAGTAAAGTGATCAAGAAATTTACATTGGGCCAAGATGAAAGATAAGGTCCTTTCCTTGACACACACACTCATTAGAGTTTTGACTATCGCGGAATTTCTCCAAAATGTGCCGTAACCTTGGAAATGTCCTATCAAATGCCTCATTTAAGCAGCACTGGTAAAGTTAATGCATTTGTCAAGTGTCTGGGGCTGCATTTTTCTCTATTTTTCTAGGCTCTCCAGAAAGTTTTTCTGGTGGATGGTCTTCAGGGTCCATAAAGGAATCCCATAAAATTGCCTGCCTGAGGTGACAGGACAGCAAGGGACCAGATCCATATTGCTGTCAAAGCTTGTCAGAGTCCCTGGCCATCACCTATGCCTGGCCCACCTTGCACTTGACTGTGGTGCCAGGATCAACCTTAGCCTGAGGATCCTGAGCTGCTTTCTGGGCTTTCTATGCCTTCAGACATACGCCCTCTCCAGTTTCTCAAATATCCTAAAATACCCAGGATGCTACCGCTTTAGGTTTCCTGATTAAGAGACTTGCCTTAAGTGCTCACAAAGCAGAATAAATAGTGTTACTTTATAACCACCCAGGCTAGATTCAAGTCCTGGCACCCTCACTTCCCCACTATGAAACTTTGGGCATATTTATCCCAAACCCTGGTTTACTCCACAGCAAACTGGGGAGGCCAAAGCGATGGCCTACAGGCCTATGGTAAGCACTTCATAAAGGTTAGCTGTTATAACTGGTTTCATAAAAACGGGGTTTTCACTCCAATACAAAAGTCAAAGGAGCTGGATAAACGAGGAAGCCTAGGGTAGTTCTACAAAGCAGTTTGTAGTCAGTGGTCATCCCTTTTAGGTAACAGGGTTTACCATGAATTGTGCAAACCTTCCATTATCAACACAACTGGGAGGCTGAGAAAAGCAGGATTCTGTGTAACACAAGAGAACCCTGAAATCATACAAAGCCTTTTAGAACAGCAATTTTCAACCTTTTCCATCTCGTGGCACACAAAAACTAATTCATAAAATTCTGCAGCACATCCAAAAACCTATTTTTTGCTGATCTGATAAAAAAAAAAAAAAAAACATCTAATTTTGATTCATTTGCACCAGACAGCTATTGCGTTGGCTGTTGTCATTTATTTTATTTGACAATCTAAGGGAAAAGAGGTCAGTGCCCCTGACTAAATAGGTACTGCATGTTTTATAAATTCTTGCAGCACACTGGCTAAAAATCACTCTTAGAAGGAAGACTAGTTCACCTGGAACCATAACCTAGAACTCTCCACATCCAAATTTTCCCCTCTTAGCTTAGATTTCCACCCTTGGTGATATGATGATGATGATGATGATGATGATGACAATGGCTATAACAGCCTATAAGATTTCGCAAATACTTACTACATGCCAAGTACCAAAGTAAACACTTTTCATCTGTTTGCCTATTTAATCCTCACAACAAATCATGAAGGGGCTATTGCTATCCTCAGTCTAGATCAGCACTGTCCAACAGAAATATAATTTGAACCACAAATGTTAGCCATGTCTGTCAGTTAAATATTCTAGCAGTCGCATTAAAAGGTAAAAAGACACAGGTGGAATTTTATATTTCATTTAATTCAACATATCCAAAACATTAGGTCAATAGGTCATCAACATTTTAAAATATTAATGACACATTTTACCTTTTTTTTTCTGTACTAAGGCTTTGAAACCTGGTATATGTTTACACTCACAGAACATCTCGGTTCAGACTAGCCTTATTTTGTGTGTTCAGGGGCCAGGTGTGACTGGGGGTCCATATTGGACCACACAGGTCTAAAGAATGAAGACACAATGTGAAGTGGGACCAGGACCCCATGCAGACCCAGGCAGTCTGTCCAGAGCTAAGCTCTTAGCTACTATGTTGTCCTGCCTCTCCTTGGCTTAATCCATTAAACCCCACACTGGGAAGCCGACTACTAGTGCCAGGAAGCAGGGGCTTGGTGCCTCATTCCAAGCTCTGGGGGCAAATCCCTCCCTGTGTGCCAAGGGAAAATGCAAGGAGACATCTATGATTTCACCTTTAAAGAAGAGCTCCTGACAAGGCACCAGCCTTAAAGCCTGCTAAAAAATGACTCCAGGGTGAGAAAGAATCAGCTAAGAAGGTGACAAGCACTTGTTAATAGCACCCGCCTGATGTCAGAGGGTAGTTTCAAGCTGTCAAAAAAAAAAAAAGTCAAATTCATGTGAGGAATTCCCAAAAAAGCAGAAAGTGTGTGTGTGTCCGAGCTTAGTAACAACTGGGTAAGGATTCCACAGCAAAATACTGGAAAATGACAATGCTAAGCACAGAGAGGGCGGAGTAAACATGGTGATAACGCCTAACTGGGAACATGTAAGTGTGCACTTGCGTGGAGACAGAGGGCAGAGTGGATAAATGGCAAACCTGCATCTCCCATTGGAGAACTTGAGTTGTCTTCTCATAGACATGGAAATTATTCAGGACCAAAACTCTCTGCAGCTGTAATTTGTGGTATAATGGCATAATGGTAATTACCTGCTGCCACTTGTACTGCAGTGAAAGTGCATTCAAGAACCAGTGCGGCTTGAAAGGCCTCCATGAGGCTGATATGATCAACATATCAGAGTTCCCAGCCCAGAGGCAGCTGCTGGACACAGCCACAACTCAGAGAGAGAAAGGGGTGTGAGCCCCCAGTGTGAACTGCTTTGTCTTGAACTAAGCACAAGACTGACCCAATGTCCCTGTCAGACAAGGGTGGGTTTCACCTCCTGCGCCACACCCACCTTAGCATCCCTGTAGAAGTCTTCCCTGTGCCTGCTGCACGTGGTGAAGCGCCATCACCAGCCCTCTAACCTGCCAGGCCACTGGGCGTAGTGAAGGCCGGGACCCACACAGCTGAGAGTCCTGAACGGCCCCTGCTGGTGGCAGGTAGCATGTCCTCCCTGAAGCATGCCAGGCTCATTTCCATAGGTGTACACAAATGTCGAGCTCAGGGTAGCATCAACTCTCCACCCCACTCCAAACCTGGACCCCATCCTCTTGAGAGGGGCCTCCAACTCATATAGGACAGTTACCAGCAGGAGCTCTGGACCCAAAAGACCTGGCTCTGCCTCTTATTGCCAGTGTGACCCTGAGTTATTTAACTGCTCTGAGCCTCCATTTCCTCTTCTTCAATAGGGAAATCATTTATTCATTTAACAAATATTTATTGAGCCTTACTAGTCTAGCTTCTAGAGCTACAACAGTGAAGAAAAGGGAGCGGGGGAAATCTCCCTTTTATCAGCCAGCGTGGAACTTCATGGAACTTAATTCCAGTTAGAGGAGGGGGTGACCAGTGGGCAGATTAACACGTATAAGCAAATAGAACAATACACCTACGTCACAGGGCTGCCCTGAAGACTCAATTGAACAGCATGTCTAATGCAGGTCTAATGCAGAGTGTATGCACTAAGTGAATGTTAGCTATTGTTATTATGAACAGTAATAATAGTTACATCTAATCCTTCCAGCTACATCTGGTCCGGGCCTGGCTCCAAAAGTTCCATTTGGCTAGAAGCCAGGCTGGGAGACAAGCCCGGAAGGGCTCCATTTTCCCATCCAAGTGTCTTTCTGGATCCATGCCAAGACGACACCCTGCCACAGGGATGGAGCCCCACACAGTCTTCATTTAGCAAGACCAATAAATAGTCCCAGCAACCTCAGGGACCTGGCAGAAGATGGGCCTAGGAAATAGGGTGCTGAGGGACCTCAGTCCACTCAATGGTGGTGTGCCCGCTTTCTGCCAGGCCTCATGAGGTGCCCTGTGACTTCCTCCAAAGGGCCCCTAAATTAGCAGGGAGAAGTGCCTCAGACACATTCCAACACCCATGGCTCATCACATCTCCATGGGGCTGGAGGGAGAATAAGGATCCTCAGGGAGTGCTATACTCTGTTAGTTGGAAAGGACTACAACACCTACAAGGAAGAGGACAGCATGGGCTGCACCCCTCACCGGGCGACCGGGTGACCGAGCACTGGCTGTCTGTTAACATTGTGTGCAGGGTACACCTTGCACTGTAGTACTTCATGTTTTCAATAACCTGTGATGTTAGCACTTGTCTTTTCGATCTCCACTCTATAGATAAGGAGACTGAGGTTAAGTGATTTATCCAAGGAAGCACCATAAGGGGACAGCAGGCAGGCGGGCCAGCAGTGAAGGCCAAGCCTGCCCCAGCGAGCTACACCACCTCACCTGAGGACCACCCTAGGGGGAGGGAAGGCAGAGAAGCTGGGGCTCAAAGCCACCAACCCCCAACTTTGTTGTAGTAGTTCACATTTGATCCTATGAACAGGCTCCATATGAAATTTCATTTGAGGAAAAGTGTTGTTGCTAAGTTTTTTACACCACTGGAATAAATGTTGGCCATTATCAAAAGACGGTCTAAATGCCAAGCCTTTAAAAATGGCAATAATCAAATGACCATTAATAGAGAAATAAATTGTGGTAATAAATTCAAATATCGGAATATAACACAGCAATGAAAAAGAATTATTTCTAGATACAACGTGGTAATCTCAGAGATGATGAGTGAAAGCAGACAGACACAGAGGAATATACATATACTGGATGTATTCCTTTTATATCAAGTTCAAAAACAGGCAAAACTAATTGATGAAAATATAAGTTAGGACAGAGGTAGCCCTTAGTAAGGGAGTGTTGTCTGAGCAGGGCCTGTGGGAGGCTTTAGGAATACTAGAAGTGGTCTCAAATCTCAGCTTACAAAGGACTATTTAGGGTAAACATTTATTGAGCTATAAAATTAAGGTTTGTGTACTTCCTTTCTGTATTCTACCAAGGTAAAACTAGAAAATAAAATTCAAGAAAATCTCAGTATATTATTTAATCCAGGATCCTGCCTTTGACTTAAAGAATTTAACCCAGACTCTTTTAGGAAGGAAGGCAATTGCCTATCTTGGTTGCTAAAATAAAAATAAAAACAAGGATATTTTTCAAAACCCCAAACAAAACTTCAGCCACAACAATAAGACACTCCAGCAGTGGAGTTAGCTAGCAGGAGCCTCATGCTCCACGTACAGATTGTACGTGACCTCCAGCTACCCCGCGCCCTCCCTGCTGGGCAGATCCACAGTTCGATTTTAGAAAGACATGTCTGCAGAGAACAAAGCCTTCAGCAGCCACTTCAAGGGGACTTAGAGGAATGTTCTCTTCCTCTGTGCCCAGGAGCCTGGGGCCTTTTCAGAAGGCACCACAAGAAACTCAAAGGCCATCTCCAAAGCACTGAATGCAATAAAACTGTCACCGAGCATCTCAGTGACCAAGTACATGAGGTAAAATGGGCAGGCATGACAAAAGGAAATCAGTGGCCCCTCCAGGCACACTTGCCTCTAATTATTTCCAGGTCTAGGAATAAACTGGGCTTAGAATAAAAAGCCAGGGACCTGCCCAGTGAGGCTGGAAAGCAACCAGGGCCCTGGGTGTTCCCGGTCCCAGGAGGAGGTCTCACCACACCTGCCCCTCTGACAGCCAGCATGGCAGTCGCCTCTCCTCTCCCCACCGCATGCCTTGCTTATTTAAAGTGAAGCTAGATCTTACGGTAATCTAGTCCCACTCTCATTTGTTTAACGAACCTCCCTATGGTTTTCTGTAGTGGCTGGGCTAATTCACAATCCCACCAACAGGACATCAGGGGTCCCTTTTCTCCCCATTCGTGTCTGTGCTTGTGATGACAGGGATAAACCTCGACTGTGTTATGCCAAGGGAAATAAGTCGGAGGAAAAAGGACAAAAATGGTGTGATTTCATGCAGGTGTGGAAAATAAAACAAAAAAAGTAACAAACAACCCCAACAGACAAAAACAGACTCAGGGATACACACAACAGAGGGAAGGGGGAAAGCAAAATGTATAAAGGGGTCAAATATATGGTACCAGATAAAATTAGACTTTGGGTGGTAAGCACACAACACACAACAGACTATACGGATAATGAATTATTGTACACCTGAGATGTATATAATGTTATTAACCAGTGTTACCTCAATAACTTGAATTTTCTTTAAAAAATAAAATAAAAAGGCGAAGCTGTCCTGCCAAGAATCACAGGCCTTGCGTGCGCGGCTTTGCCGCTGTGGGCGTGAGTGGTTTTGATGTAAGAGGCATAGGATGAAAGTCGCTGGGTGTGATCACAGCCACACTCCGATTTGAATTGTGGTGCAGCAACTACAAGGTCTTAGGCTGGTAGGGCTCCCCTGGGACTTGGGGGAGGGGCCTTTCCGAAAACTAATTAGACTCAGCATACAAACAGGGTTCCCTTCAGAGCTCCTTGGAGATGAGTCTTGTTTCACCCAACCCCCTTCTGGCAACGGAGGAAGCAAATAAGCCTCTGGGAAAGGTAACTCCTGGATTGATTTTCGTTTCATGCCCTTGTTTTCCCTTCAGATCCATTCCTCCTTTATAAAATACTGCTGTATACTGGATCTCTGTCCCCAGCCTGTCTGGAGCAACTCGATAAAGGTGTGAGCAATAAAGGTGACGGGGGCTAGAAAGGTCAGCAACGGAACGTTAAACAGCCGGGAAGCCTGGGCAACAAACCCTGGCTGACTTGTGCCTTCTATTCCTGTCCTCGTACGTAAAAAGGGCACATTCATTAAGAATTTATTGGCACCTTTTGTTCATTTCTTTGCTTTTGCTGCAGTATGCTCATCAACATGGCACCTCGCTTCCCTAACCCACCAAGGAAAGACCAAGTTTGAACTCCTAAAGATCAGGATTCTCCTTGCTCCACAGAAGAGTAAATATTATTGTTCGTGCATTTCAGAATGAGACAGGAAGAACTGAGAGGCAAAGGACAAGCCCTACTCCAATGTCTGTGTTTTTGATTTTTTGGCCCAATGAGGGAAATGACCTGTGGCTAAGGGTTGAAGACCTGCACCCGAGCACGGACTCCGGACTGCAGGCTTGGGCAGGGGGCAGCATGTGGGGTGTCCTAGAGGGGAGCTGGACTCCTGCGACCACAGGGCCCTCGTGTGGGAGAAACCCATGTGGGACAGGTCATGCAGGGCCCCATGAGAGGGGAGCACCCAGTGCCAGTGAACATAGGCCTCGGGTTCCTCCTCCCTCCCTCCCAAATGTCCCAAGTCTCCCCCTAGGCAAGGAGCCGCCAGGAATGCCTGACACCGGGCCTCTCATCTATCTCAGGAGCTTGTGCTTAAAACTGATTTAACTTTAAGAAAAAAAAATTTTAATGTAAGATGTCTTATTCTCCAAGTGTCAAGAAACAATTTGTTTCTGTTACTTTTTTAAAAATCCTACAAGGAACATGCATTACTTGTGGAATAAATTTGGGGGGGAGGGGGACAAGGCAAGACATACTCATAAGCAATTAAATAAGCTGACAGATAAATAGTGGGAGGGGGGCTAGTCCTATGCTTCTGCCTAACCAACAAACTGCGGCAGAATTCAGGACCTTCTCATCAGAAGAAACCCCTTGACGTGCTTTGCAATGGACAGATTCCAAAGTGAGAACATTAACCAAATTGATGCTGAAATTAAGACCTTACCCTAAAGAGAAATCAGACTGAGTGGGGAAGAAATCAGGCAAGACAGAGCTGGAAGAAATAGAAAACAATCACCGCTTCCCATAGACTTAACTGTGCTACCTGCGGAACACCCAGCCATGACTGTCACAGGCTCCCAGGGCTTTGAGGCTGGAGGAACCCAAAGGCCCTTCACGTATGAGATCAGAGCCCCCATCGGAGCAAGAGAGGAGATGAACGTGCTACCCACAGCTACATGCTGATGGGCTCCTTTCTGAGCAGAGCCACAGAGGGCTCCATGGCCAAAGGTCAGCATGTTGGCTACCGAGCAGTCCTCCCTGGGGCAAAGGCTGGCCTCTACACACTAGCTGCAACTGTGATCACTAGAAATAACTCAGTTCCTCTGTGGGGGGTGTGAATGTGAGACCCAAGGAAAGGCAGCAGCTGCAAAAGAGAGGAGGGAAGCAGCAGAGACGTGGAAAGAGTATAACCAGGAAGACAATGGTTATACTCTGAGGTGTCCATGAAGTGGGACCTACAAGACCATTGCTGTATCCTGAGCCACCTCCCAGTCCCCCACAGGTTTAGTTTTTGCACAACGGAGTCTGGGCTCCTGCCCCTAACTCCAGCCATGCCATGTAGCCTGCTTTCCTGCAAGAACCTGAGCAAGCCTCTGTTCCCAGTTGCTAAAGAGGGACCTGTACACTCTCTTGTCACCATCTAACACCAAAGGCGTGCCTCCTGAATGGTGGGGTTCAGCAAGGAGGACTTGCCAGCCCACTCCCTCTTCCCTGGACTGACAGTGTCAGGGTTATGTTTTAAAGCCACTAGAAAGAAAACTCATGCTAGCTTTCCATCACAACCAAGACAGGTTAACCATTTTAGATGTGTTTCATCATAATGAATCATAATCTCCTTCAAACAACACAGGGAGATCAAACATATACATATTTATCTATACTGCAAAGGAAAACAACCTGGGTAATTCAGGAATGCATTTCTTTAACAACCAAAATGAAAACATTGTTCAAGTGACTAGGTCTCTTAATATTAATACATTTTTTGCTTCCCAAGCAAGCTGCAAATACTTCTGGGCCACATCTCTCATCCACTGGAGGCTAGTGGTGCTACTTCAGAACCACATTAGACAAGCTAATGATTTTCAACTTTTCCCTCATTTCTTTGGCTTAATAGTCACAAATCACACATTAAGTCCCCATCTGATTTGAATGTGAAATTTTCCAAGGACACATCTGACAGTGCCATCATATAAGCCACCAGTCAGGGCTGGACATGACAACAGAAGCTGTGGGGTAAGTGGAATTGAAGACTATCTCTTCTTTCCAGAATCCAAATAAACGTATCTCTCAGGTAATTCAGACCGTGGCGGTGGATCAGTTCATGAGCCCCAATGGGGAGAGCACTAAAACCAATTCCCGTCCCAGACTGAATCATCAGACTAAATATTTCCACTCTAACACTTAGTGAGTGGGAATTAGAATGTCAGGGAAGAGCTTTCCAAACATTCATCATTCTCCTTTTCTTTCCCTAAGATATTCATGTAACAACTCCCTAAGACCCACACCAAATAAACTCACCAGACAGAAAACTTGGTGGAGCAAATGTCATGTGCGTGAATCATGCTCCATCCATGGTGTAATGTATCCTCCCCACACTGCAAAGACCCACTAAGGGTAGACAGCAGGGAACACAGCGGGGAGGGGAAACTGTGGGGAGAGGTCATGTGAGAGGTTTCGCAACACCCATAGCTAAAAATGGATACGACACAACAGAAAATGCATCCATTTGTTGGCATGGTCATCACAATAGCTTTTGGGCTCATTTTCCTAAGCAGGTAATCAAATGGTCTGTGTGTATCTAATATGTAAGTGTGAGCTTCTGGAGGAGGCTGTGGCTTAGGAAGAGGGACCTCAGGGGACAGAGAGTAGGTGGGTAGCACTGCCCAGTGGGGAAAACAGCTGATCCATGTTCACCTTAAAATGAAAGCATGTGATATGATTGGTTTCAGAAGTTTGATTAGCTACTGGGTCAGGACTGGTTAAAACTATGAAACAAACAAAGATGGTCCCCTTTTGTTTCTATTCCTCTTCCACAATCTCTACCTAGACCACCCACCTGGCATCCCCACAGGACCTCACCTGGCCTGCCCATCCCAAATAGCACCCTGTGCTCCAGAAGCAGTGGTTCCAAGCATGACCTCTGAAGCCAGAAACACCCTGGTGTTCAATCCAAGTATTGCTCCTTAACTGTGGGTCCTAGCCCAGTCACTAGCCTCCTCTAAATGGGAATAGAAGAACATTGCGAAGAGCTGCTAGGGTGCTTAAGTCAAATAAAAACATGCAAAAAATATATTTTTTTAAAACCTTAGCACACTGCCTAGCACATGCTAGGGGCCCACAATGATAGCTTCAATTGTCTTTCTTCCTCCCACCCTCTGGCCCACCAAACCTGAAGTTTCCACAGCTGAGCTGACAAATTAACTTTTCTGGCAATACCAGCATCTACTTGACTGGCTGAGTTTCGCCCACCCTTCTTCCTAAAGACTTGTGGGGAGCCTTTGGAGGTTCTCGAATCATACTCCTCACCTCCTCGAATTCAGGAGGCCTTCCCGAAGCCGCCTCTTCAGGGTGGCCCATGGGGACCCAGTCTAAGACTGAACAGGACAGTGGCAGAGACTCTGGCCAGATGGGCAGGTCCCAACTTGGGTCAGCACTGACTGAGAGGGGAATGGCTGGGAGAGTCTGAGCCACAGTTAAAATGTGAAGGCCCTGCGGCTAGACACCAGAGCTGCTTCATCTCCCTCCCCACCAGCAGGCACGAGGCTGGGTTCCCAGAGGCAGCAGCCTGCAGAGGTCAGCCATCTGCTCTCTCTCAAGAAACGCATTCAGTGTTTCAGGTGCTGGGGTTACTGCACCTCTTACCTCCCTGAGGAGCAATGAATCAATAGCAATGTTAAACATTCAAAGCACCCATTGAAACTCAGCAACTAGCTCCCTCGTTGCAAGCCAAACCAAGCTCAGTGTTTTCAGACTGCAAAAATGTATGCTGCCCTCCCTCGCTCCCGTACCAAGCAGAGATGCCACTTTCTCCCACCATCTCTGCGACCTATGCCTCAGAAGGCAGATCAGAATCCAGGCCACATTTTCCAAGGCAGTCCTCTGTGTCCCCAGCTGCCGTTAGCCACATGGGCTCTGGTCCATGCACAAGGGCCACGGCCATGGGCTGTCAGCACAGCAGGGACATATGGCCCAGGAAGCTCCCTGTGGGGACACAGGAGGCAGAGAGGTACCTTGCCCTTCAAAGCTGGGAGCAAGGCCTTTGAAAAATAACCACAAATGCTCATTTACATGACCCCAGAGCTGCCCAGTGGGGCTCTGTCCACAACAGTTTGCTCATCAGGTTCTGCCCCACCTAGACCCCAACCTCTGCCCAGCAGCCCAGAGCAGGCTAACGTGGTCTGCGGACAAGCTTCCCCTCACACCAGCAGAGCCTCCCTGAGCAACTAACTCGACTTCCTTAGCAGGACAACAGGTGCGCCTGTGTTCATTTCCCACGACTGCTGTTACAAATGACCATAGATTTGTTGGCTTCAAGTCGGAAATCAAGGTGCTGGCAGGGCCATGCTCCCTCCAAAGGCTCCTGGGAGAACTCTCCGTGCCTTTTCTAGCTTCTGGAAGTTCCTGGCGTTCTTGGGCATAGGGTGGCACATCTCCAATCTCTGCCTCCATCTGCACACAGCCTTCCTCCCTGTGTCTGTGCCTGTGTGTGTCAAATCTTCCCCTCCTTTCTCTCACAAGGACACAGTCATTGGATTCTGGGCCCACACCAAATCCGGGATGATCTCATCTAAAGATCCTTAAATTAATTACATCTGCAAGGAATGCTAGTTCCAAATTAGGTCACATCCACAGGTACTAGGGGTTAGGATTTACACATGTCTTTTCAGGGGTCACAAATCAATGTCACAGTGCCTGTCACATAGGATTAGTCAGATTAAAAGAAATAATGTCTGTAATACATGTTGCATGGTGTCAGGCACGTGGAAACAATAAATGTAGCATTTTAGTATTATCACCATCCTCTTTATCTTCTTCAAGAAGCCTTTCCCATAACTTATTTCAAAAAAAAATTGAGACAATTCAGATTTTCTCTCTAAATTCAAATCCTGTAAGAGCAGGGAAGATGCTTGTTGAGATTCTCAAGATGCCCTAAAAGTGTAGGGGAGTGTGGTGCCAGCCACTGTAGCATGGGCTCCCACAATAGACAGATGTGACTTTGGACTTGTGAATCAATGGCTGGGCCTCATCATGGGGAACAGGAATATTAAAGTCATCAGGAATGTTATAAACACCTCAGAGAACACATATATGGCACAGAGGAACGAGTAAATAGTATGTGCTCCATAACGAGAATAATGATTCGTTGTTGGTGCTCAGCAATTGTTGTGTTCAATAAATACCAGATAAACTAAACAAATGGACACCACCCATACTCCTCGTTGCAGTCCATCGAGGTGCCACATCACGCTCAGCCAGCCATGCCTATGCATGGCCCTCTGGCCCTCAGAGCCAGGGCTGGCACTGAAACACAACTCTCGTCCTGCACCAGCCCCAGGAGCGAACGCTCCACCTGCAGACTGGTAAGCTGCTTCATTTAATCATCCACTCTTCAGGCATCACTGACCACACCCTGTGTCAGGTACCTACCCTGCTCAAGCACCTCCTGGATGCTCCTGAGATCAGCAAACTCTTTCCGCAAAGGGCTAGACAGTAAATGTTTAGGATTTCCGAGTAATGTGGATTCTGTCGCAACTACTCAACTGTGTTGTAGCAATAAACACTGCCCTAGACAACACGCCAACAAATGAGCACAGCTGTGTTTCAGGACAATTGTATTTACAAAAACAGGTGTTGGGCTTCAGTTTGTAACCCCAGCTTTTGACGATACATAGTAAGTAAGACTCAGTATCCACAAAATGATGGATCAAACTCCCACAGAGAGGATGGCACAAGATGAGACCAGAAGCCAGGTCTCCCATTCCCACCTCGGGCCATTGAACTATATCCCACCTTGTCCACCCAGGAGCAATTAAAAGTACCCTTAAACCCAAGGAGGAAAATAGAAACAGTAAAGTCAAAACTGTCAGTGGCACAGAGGAAATATTCATAATATGAAATCCAATCAATAAACAGGAAGTCTGTTCAGGTACACACTCATCAAGTATTTATTAAGTTCCTACTGTATGCCAGGCCCCTGCTAGGCAGCAGGGGTGGGACACAAGAAAAGCAGGCCTAGGCCCCCAGGGCCCGCAGCCTAGAAGATGAGTTTCCTCTCCCAGCTGGAAGCACTGTGCTGGGTGCTAACTGCAGGCACACAAACTACACAGACCCGCGGGGCATAGAGACACACAGCAAACACTGACTGACATCCCCTTCAGAAATTGAGCCAAGTTCTTCCTGTGTTTTTTGATGTGCTCTCTGGGGTAAGAGGCATGGGGGAGTTTATGTTGAATCCATAAAATACCACAGAGCAAAAGCTAGGGCACACATTTCTTTAAAAACTATTCTTTTTTTCCCTGATATACAGCTAAATGTCCAGTATTTGTGGGCCTATAATGACCCATGACATCTCCTGTCCTTGAAGTCCACACAGCATGACAGCTATAAAGGCTCCAGCCACCGGGGTTCCCATTGGGGTTATTCAGTGGCATGACAGCTACTCCCACCCTCCAGCTCTACACAGATGGGGACCAGTCTCCATCTCGCTGCAACACACTTATCACACTGAGTTTGAAGCTTCTGGCTACAGAATCCTTCTGCAAAACCCTCTGACTGCTCGGCAACCTCTTCAAAACAGTCAAAAATTAATTTTAGACAAACATTGAAGAAGGAAAGCAAATCTTTCTGGAGGACTCGCCAATGCTCGCAGCTGTGACAGTGACAAGGAGAGGATGGCAGAAGAGAGGATTCGCCACGGCCTATTCACTTGTCATCACGCACCGTGATTTGTGAAAATTGGCATCATTTAGGTAGGCAAGGAAATAGGCCAACTACAGCAAAATACCTAAGACTCATTCCAAAGACCAATCAAGACAGGAAGTAAGAGGCGCAAATAAAGCACTCTGTACATGCTTCCTTGGAGAGGGTTCACCACAGACTTGCAAATGGCAATCCAAATAAAACTCGTAGTTCCTAGTGTACCCGCGCTCTTCAAAATAGTACAAAAGTACTTCCACCTTCCCCCAAGCTCTAGAACCACACAGGACTATGAGAAGGGCCAAGAGCACTCCAAGCTTCCAAGAGCACTTTGCCCAGGTCCTGTCTGCCCCTCAGAAGCTTCAGCCCTCTCCTTCATTAGGCTCTGCCTGCCTTGTGGATCCCAAATGCCTCTACCTCTGTGATCTAACACAGCACAAGTGACTCAATGGGCCACATCCTTCATCGGGGCTCAGGGTGTCATCGCTGAGGTCATGCAGGAGCAGGAGGGATCCCTGGCCTTGTGCACTGAATGTGCGAGGTCCCAACAAGCAATCTCAAAGTTGGTGGCAATGGTACAGGTTGCCATTTATGATGACAGCTGTGCACCAAGCTTGCCCAGGGCAGTCAACACCAGTCCTGAGCCCAGCAGTACCCCTGGTTCACAGACTTGGAGCCACAGAGCTGCAAGAGGTAGGGATGGAGCTCCATCCAAGGTCTCTGAGATGCCAAAACTGCCACTGAGACACAGATATGACCCAAATCCCCAGAGCTGGAGTGTGAAAGAAAAACCAGGTAACCACAACATCTTGGGCTCCACCTGTCTTAGCTGTGTTGTCCTGATTGCCAAGAGCACTTGACCTCTCACTAAGATTCCGATGGGGTTATATAGGATTCAGGCATGCTTGACGGCCTTGATGATTTCGTGGGGGAAACCTGGGCTACAAATGGTACCAACAGTTTCTGGGACACGAGGATGTCAAGGGCCCATTTAATCTGAAGGAACACAGCTGCTCCCACTGTATTCCTCCCTCCAGTGTCCTGCCCACCCAGATCCACGAATAGGTTCAGAGGACCTCTCTGCATCCTCCCAGCTTCACACAAGACTTTGCATTCTTCCTTGCTCTTACAGAAAATCCATGTCTTTGTCCCATGATCCCTGTTAGAGGAAACCCTTTCTCCTCTTCTCTCTACAAGGGACTCTGAAACCCAGGGGTACTTAGGAATTTTCTATTTAATAAAAAGGGCAAAATGCAAGACGGGCTGGCAGACAGAAATCCCCCTTGGTCTGAAACAAGGTCACGGAGAAGTCAATGCAAGGAAATGATGCTTGCCTGGAAGCCATATGTATCTATAAGCCAATAAAGGACATCTGTTCCTGTGACTGCTAACACAGTGACCCCTGGGACCCAAATAGCTTTCCAGCCTAACTCATATATTTTTAATAAAAAATTGCAAATTAGATTAGTTTAATTTGACCGCATCTGCCTTTTTAAACAAAGAAAATTACCATTTTAATAGGAATACCAGCTATTTGTCTAAAGGAAAAAGGTCCTTATGAGTTCTGCTTTGCCCATTCTATTTCCACTTCTAAAAAGAAGAGAGAAAAGGATGACTGTGGGGCAGACAGCAAGTCAGCTGGGCTTGGTAAACAAGCAGAAGTGCTGCTGGTGAGCATGACCAGGGGCTGAGAGGAGAACCAGAGAAACCCCACCTCCATAGCTGTTCTGGGCAACCGAGCGAGGGCTGCTTCTTGTGTGCTAACCCCAGCCATCTCGATTTCCTGCAGGAAAGTTGTACTAAGCCCCTTCTGAGTGCCACACAGGGGGCTGGGTTTCAGAAAAGACAAGGCCCTTTGCAGAGGACACATGCAAGACAGAAGCCCAGAGTCAACTGTCTGAACAGAGGCCTGGAATGAGGAAGGGCAAGTGGGATAAAGGAGGGTTGAACAATCCAAGCAAAAGAAACAGATTGGGTGAGAGTATTGGGGGGAGCGTGTGGCCAGGTGGAGCTGAAGAGCCAGCAAAAACCACAGCACAGAGGGCAACCAGCATGCCAGCCAGCCCTGGGGACAAGGGAAAACTTCCGTGGTTTTCTTTCCCAAACAGCCTCTGCCTGCTGTGTGGGAAGTGGATAACTGAGGTTTGTGCAAAGTGAAGCTAAAGCAGTGATGACGCTGCAACTGAATTCTCAGGCATCCTCCATCAGCCCCAACCATTTCCTCTCGACCTCCCCCTCTAATGCGTGGGGATCCCTGGGCCCCACTGCCCCCCATGGTCCTGGTTACCAAGTGCCCCAAGCACAGGCTCAAAAGGTGACACCCAAGTGCTGTCCTCCTCAGTCCGTCTGTCCAGGCTGCACTGTGGCCCCCTGAAACTGCTCTGCCCCACCTCCCAACCTCCAACCGCCAAATCCTTTACCTAGTCTCAGCTTTCCACCTCCAAATGGCTTTTCCCTCTCTTGACTGCTACACCATCTCTCCATCTGACAACTCCCCTGGTTTAGCCTGGACAGAACAACTAAAATTCCATCCAGAGACCTTTCAGGTAACTCCTTTAGGGGCTCTCCCTTCCCCTCCCAATGCCCAACTGAAACCTGGCCTCAAAGCCTCACTACCACCCCTCCCTGCTCTTGCCATTTTCCTTTCCTGGGACAGAGCCCACAGGCCTGTGGCTTCACCACTGCTTCTGTGACTTTCTGCGGTCAAGAGTACTACCCTTATAATAGTTTCCATCACTTCTCTTTTTGCCTCTTTTCTTCCATAAACTGTTACCAAGTCATCAACTGTCTCTCAACAGGGTCCTCTGCCACCAACAGTCAACCCTGGAGTCACCGTGAGGGGTGCAGGCTCTGAAGATAGACTAGGGGGTCACATCCCAGTCCTGCCACTAAGTAGCTATGGCACCTTAATTAGACTAGCTGCTTAGTCATTATGCCTCAGTTTCCTTGTTTGTAAAAGGTGGGTAAGATGAGTTAATAGGATTGTAGTGGAGATTATCGATAGTAACACGAAGCATTTGGCATAGTATCTGGCAGCACATAATAAGAATTTAATTAATCAAAGTCACAATTATTCATTTGTCTTGGCCAATCCCTTCCTTTCCACTTCCTTCTACCTCCAGGTTCATACTTGGATTATTCAATAGATACTGACTTGCCTCCCATTCTCCAGCTTGTATTTACCCAAAGCACAATATCCCTTTCAGATTTACCTTTCAGGGCCCTGCTTATGTTGTATCATCCCCCAGTTACCAATAAGGTCAAGCTCAGCCTCCTTTTCCCAGCACACAATACTCTCCACTCTATACTCCTGGAGAAGAGCAGACCCAGTCCCACCAACCCAGTGCTATATCCATACCTTTGCCCCAAAACACCCCATGTCTAAAATCCCACCCACCTACAGGCACCCAGCAGAAGCCTGTGTAGCAACTAAGAAGGATAATGGATATGACTTGCATTAAAGTCTCCAATTCTTCTCTTCTCCCTGAATACTGAGCCTTGACCATGTCACCTTGAAGTCATCTCACAAACTGTCCCTGGGCCTAGCCATGTGACTTGCCAGCAGGCATCACACAAGCAGAGGCTTGAAATATACACAAGAGTTTCATTTTCTGCTTTTGTGCCGTGGCTGTGGCCGTGGCCAGGAGAACATCCTGAGCTCACTGCTGGCAGATGAGGCACACAGAGCTGTCCTAGCATCTAGGACAGCTGAGGCCATCCTAGATCACCTGACAGCCCAAGGACCCCCCCCCACACACACACACAGAGGCCAGCCAAAAGGAGTCAACCGCAGCTACCTCCACACCTCAGTGCTTACTTTGTACACCAGTGAGACTCTGTGGTTGTCTGACAGGCAACAGAAAAGTGGTACATGTATTAACCAAAATGGAGAAAAGGTCACAGTATGTTATTGAGGGAAAGTGACTGAGAACAGAGCAATAAATAAGAGCATAGTCCCAGATGAGACAGAGAGAAGGAAAGGGGAGGAGAGGAAAGGAAAGGGGAGGGAGGAGGAGAAAGGACACACTCATGTGGGCATATTTATGTTCACAGAAAGTGACACAGTTATAATTACATATGCTTGTAAATGCCTCCAAACCTAGAGAATTATGTCCTTGAGGAACCATATCTGCAATTGTTTACCAGCAGAGACTTAAATGCCTAACTCAAGGCCAGAAACATTTGTATGCTCCAAATAAATACTGTTAAATGAATAAATGATGGCTTTCTATGTATGCGCACGCATCCAAAGATCTAAGAGTTTTTACAACAAATGGTCAAAAGTGGTTATCTCTGATTGCTTAGATGATGGATGCTCTGTGTTTTAGGTTTGCTCTTTGTTTTTTAATAAGTAGTCATTTCTATTTTTCTACCATATGCATGATGATTTATAAAATAAAGCAATAGGAGTCAAAAATGAATTGTTCGAAGTAAACATCCCTGGGTCAGTGAGCTGAGCCCAGGTGATGCCTCCCTTCCCCACACTCAATATGTGCTGTCATCCACGTTTACATTTTCATTTGCTTTTTCTATTGGCAAAATCTTGTTACCATGAGAAGATTGCAAAACTTTTAATAGATACGAGGAGTTTGACACCTTATCCCCTTTATACTCTACCATCCCATAACAGTTAATGATTAATGTTTTAAAAATTATTGCAGGAGCATATCCAATTCTCGGGATGATTCTGAGAGGTAGAAAGTCCTACAATTATTGACCTTAATGTACATATGAAGAAACTTAAACACGGTAGATCACAAAGCACAGAATTAGAACTCATCCCACGGTCAGGATCAGACTCAATCCTGACTCTCCCACAATACTCACCTGACAGCCGGCCTTAAGGATGCGCTCATACCTGATTCATCCTTACGCCCCCTGACCTGGCCCAAAGCCTCGCATGCGAAAGTCACTCAATAAATGCCTCCTGCCGAACCAGGAGACAGAGCCCATGAGGAAGTGAGGAATTCGGCTCTGAGGGCCAGTGCTCCTTGTCTCCTCCATTAGAGAAGAGTGTTATAACGTCAAGTACGTTTTAAGATGGTCTTTAGAGCGAGAGACTATAGGGCTCAGTGGATCTAGGAGTCTTTAACCTGAGGCCGGTGGACGGGCTCCAAGAGGTTTGCCAACCCCTGCCATCATGTGAAAAACGCTTTTTAGATGTGCCCATGTTTCCCCTGGAGAGGACAGAGCTTTTGTCACACATTCAAGTAAAGTCAATGACCCAGATAAGCTGAGGTTCAGCGAGATGAAATGGCTTCTGCTCAGGCCCAGTGCAGATGGTGATCAGTGGGCAAAGCTGGGGCCAGAACGCAGACCCCCTCTTCTCCTTTCCATCCCCGGGTCTTCTTCTTATAGATGGCCCACCATGTGGCACATTTATGTCAATGACATGGTCCCAGAATATTGCTTTTCTGCAGCACAGAAGGATGGTCAGACAGCTTTATGGCTTTATTGGATTTTGTTTTCCGCGACCACAATTTTTTGTAATGGTTAAATATTTCTGACATGATCTGGATCCATTCCTTCAGTTCATCCACAATCCATACAAATGTCAGGCATGCCAAAGTAATGTTCTTTGAAATGATTTATCAGCCCTATAAACACAACTCATCCCATCTGATCTCTGGAATTAAAACCACATTTCTCTTCAGATGAAAATGAAAATGCAGCCTTCACAAAGAGGGTGCATTTTCACTGGTCTAAAAGGAGTAGATCTCAGTCAGGAAGCCAAGTGGTAAATAGGAGGACACTCCATCCAGGTCTGCGCATCTCCCTGCATCCTACCAATGCCAGGTCTGGCCCTCGTTGCCTGGTGACTCCATCCCAACTGACAACATTTAATAATTACAACAATCACCCATCTACAGACAACCTACAAGCAGCTGCTACACTGTGTGAACACTGCGGGAGAAGGAGAAGGCAGGGCTGTGGCGAGGTGAGGTGGCCGATGGAGCAAAAATAATGGTCTTGCAACACAGCCTGGAAGAGACGCAAGCTCAGCCCTGGCAAGGCCTTGGCACAGCCTGCCTGACAGGTGAGGCACGGGCCGAGGGGGCCTGTCCAAAAGCACACCCCTAGCCGGGGTGGGAATCTATCACTTACCCTTTGAGAAAAGCCTGGATAGGAACATGAACTAAATGTCTTTCACTCAGATTACTTGCAGAAGGATCTCAGGTCCCTAACACCAACATGAAAGCCATGATTTCATGCTGGTAGTTCCCATTCAAAGCTCTGAAAGTCTCTCTAGAGAGATTTAAGAAGTGGCTATAAAGAGGCACTTTCTACGTTCACACACTAGTTCCTGACCTTGAGCAAATTACTCTCTCTGAAATTCAGTTACTCCTCCATCCAGTAGGAATAAGATTAATGTCCGACTACAAGGGGTTCAACTGAGTGACTTGGTATGAATGATTTCACCTGGCTCTTACACATTCCCCAAGATTCAGATCAGGTACCACTTCCTCCAGGAAGCCTTCTTAGACACACCTACCTTCCTGTCTACAGAGGCTGGTACTACACCAGCACACTGTAAACGCTCACTAAATATTTATCAAGTGAATGTTTAACAAGAATTTTCCAAAGGAAAGAGACTCATCAGAACCTGTAAGTAGGAAGACAAACTATTGGAATGGTAACAGTAGGGTCAAACGTTGGTAGAAGAGGGAGACTGCGCAGGAAAACCCTCTCCCCACCAGCTCACATTACAGAAGTTGATGCCTGTATCAGCCATGCTTGGACCCATTCTGCCAGCTGACGAGACTTTCTGTGAGGCCAGCCTGCTTACCTGCAATTTCTAGGCATATGCAAACCTCAGTGAGGCAACCTTGTTAGCTAATGGGCTTTGGCAAAGTAGCACCATGACGGTAGCTTCTGCCTTTGAAATAATGGGTGCCTAGAGAATAAGTGTCTGGTCCAAGATAAACTGCTGTGAGGTAGGTCCCCATCACCCCAGGGGGAAAGGCCAGAGAAACCCGAACTGTGACCCATCTGCTGCTCCCCCAGGAAAAGCAGCACTCAGTGCAACTGTGTCTGGCCTTAAGCAATGTATCTGGACTTGGATCATTAACTTACACAGCTCACGAAATACAGTAACAAATCTGAAATATTTGCTTAATTTATCTCTCTGCCTCTATCCCTTCAAGCAGTTTCTGATAGGAAATGCAGAACACATTCTTCTCTCAGGAAGACAGAAACAAATCTTTGGGGAAATTATGAGAGTAAATAAAGCGGGAGTCACCCTGAGACCATAGCTAAACAAATACTCAACAAATCTAATTGATTCTCTAATTTGGGAATTTGGAAGATTAGTGGGATTTAATGATGATTTTATGGATATATTTCCATAATTTCTTTCTAGTTAAGTGACTGATAAAATCTAATACCATAGCACCTATTTATTCCTGAAAATGAACAAGCATCATAAAAAACACTCTATGGCAGGTTCCAAATGCACCAAATTGCCACCGATGGAGCAGAAAGGCCAGCCCAGCAGGTACACCGTGCACCAAGCCATGCGGGTTTCCCAACCACCAGACACTGCAGGCCGCTGTAGGAACCAAAGAAGAGGGCCCGAGGTTTTAGCCACGGGAGCTGGTGGGAGAGGCCATCTGTGTACCAATGACGCCATCCTCAAGGGTGCACTGTGGAAGGCAAACAGAAGACGCAATCCACCTGAGAGATGTGCGCGTACCAATGACATATTAGTAAGCTTTTTTATTTTTCCTGCAAGTTCTATTTTTTGAGTCACAGTAGCCCACACAGGATGCTGAAAGTAATGCCAGAAAGTGTTTAAAGCATACCAGGAGTGAGGACATCAAAGGAGGACCACCTAATGTAACTGTGATAACACGCACTGACTGAGGGCTAGGCATTGTGCGTAGCAAGCTTCTGCAAGCAGGAGCTCATTTAATTCCAGCAAGCCTACCAGGGAGTATCCAGAGCCCAGGTTTCCCACTGCTGGGCTATATTGCCTCTCTAAGTATTAAGAAGCAAAACTCTGACTTTTGTCTCCATCACTGAAAAGATTTATTCCCTGCAGAAGTCCACCACCACCCCGGTCGGTCCCCACCACATGAGGTCTGGGGTGGATGCTGGAGCATTTGCACTGTCAAGAGAGGACCTCCCGACAACAGCAGAGAAGAGCTTTGTGTAGGAATTAAATATCAACCTTTTCAAACTGTAAATAGTTTTACTTTTAAAATAAAAGTTTTAATAAAGAATAGAGAAACCTCAAGGTTTGTTAACTCTGGGAGAGTTTCTTTTCTGGATTATCTCTGAGGTCAACTTTCTCTGAAAATCAACAGAACTATGTCCAGTCTCTCAAAATCATCTATCCAGAAGCAAGCCTCACCCACTAAACTGTAACTAAGCCAACTGATCTGCAAAGGCCTGGTGTTCACACATGGGCTCTAAGATGACTGTGGTCTTCTCGCCCCTCTGTAGGCAGCCACACGTCACAAGGCTGCGGCATGAGCCCTGCAATCTCCGGCCACTTCTAGTGATTGACAGGGCACAGAGTGGAAGTGCAGCACCACCAACTCTTGCTCCTGTCCTCACAGCTAGAGGCTCTACCTAACCAGCCTATCATCACCACTGCCAGTTTATACAGACCCTAAGGTCACAGTGATACATGCAATTGCCTCAGGGAAAGACCTTCGTTACTACTCGAGCCTCCACTGAAAATGGGGCCAGGCCAGCTCTGGGTGGCAAGACTCACAAATGGACAAGGAGACCACTGTGGTCTGCAAGACAGCTGCAGAGTCCCAACCCCACCTTGTCCCTCCATGGGCACACTGTCCCACCAGGAGGGAAAATCTACAGAACACATTGCATTTCCTAGAAAAGGGAGCCTTGGAATTACAACACATTACTCCTATTTTGAGGGATCAAGAGGTAGAGCTTTCAAAATAACTGGTCTTCAGAGTCTGACAGAGAGTATGGTGGGGTGATTGCCACGGTGGCCATCAAAGTGGCCCTTGCACAGCCCTCAGCACAGCACTCAGAACTTCAGAGGGCTCTTCAGAAGACTTAAGCACCGCTCTCAGCCAAAGAGCTGTGTGCGTCCCAGGCAAATACCCAAACACTGATGGCCCTAACAGCAGCTGGCGGGGAGCAAGGAGAAGGGGGCACCAAAAAGAAAGGAAGTCCAATTCCAGACACATCAGGGCTACTTCCCACTGCCTGGGGGATGCCCTTCCCAGACCACTTATGAACTCACCAGCAGAGTGTGCACGGAAACCCCTCCCCAACCCACCCCACCGGCCTGCTTTTGCTGGAGCCAGAATCAGCGCACAGGTGTGGGAGCGGAGCAAAGACAAGGCCTGTCTCCCAACCAACAGAGGCAGCAGAGCAGCCTTGCGTTGAACCCAACATACGGCCAGGGCCACCCCTGATGGGTCCGACAGAGCCGGTCACCCAGGAGAGGTGGGTACCCAGTCCCACTCCTAGCAACACTACAGCTGGAGGAAAAGCAGTCACACTCAGAAAGTTTGTATGTTTTCATTGTTTCAGCCAGGATAAGGCACAATCTGATGCATGGAGGTGGGGGAGGAACTTGGCAAAGATCTAGTAAGAGCCAGGCGTGGGCTGGCTTTACCTACTACATCATCCTATTTACTCCTCAGAATGATCTTATGCAGCAGATACTATTAACATTGTTCTCATCTTAAAGTTCAGAAATTGAGGCTCAGAGAGGTTATGCCACTTGCTTAAGATCACACAGTTGACACCAAGAAAATTCTGCTCTCCATCCCTCCAGCCCTGCCCCCCACACACTGCACTCTGACCTGCCTCTCCTGGAGTCCCCACACCTTTCCCTTTTAGGGGAAAGAGAAAGGGGTCTTCGCTCAAGAAAGGTTTCTACTTCACCTGAGATCTCAAGATTTGAGAGCCAGGATTCCCTGAGAAGAAAGAGGCACCTGGAAATAGCATGTTTATTCATGTCATCTTGGAGGCCTTTCTGCCTCTCTCCCAAGGAGCTCCGGGAAGCCCAATCTTTTGATGGAGATTCCGCCTTGGGACCAGCCGCTAAACCCAGGGAAAAACGGATGACAAGTGCAATGTTGCGTTTTGAGAGAAAATAGGCCCATTTAGTTCAGTTCCCCTGAGTTAAAGGAGGTTTTCATTTGTTCTAATAGAAGCTATGAGGTTTCTCTCAGAAAAGCTTTTAAGAAAATACACAACCACTGCAGATATTCTAGTTTTGTGAGATTACGATTCTTATAGGCATTATAACAAAACAGACTTGTACATATCCCCCAAAACGAATTTAAATTATGGACAAAAGCATTTCACAGGTTTGAATTTAGTCAGCATTTTTAAATGTCACTTTTTATTGACAACCATCTGGAGTGGGAATGAGGTGTGTTTTATGCCACTTGGTCAAGGTGATAGCCTGTATGGTTTCATATTTGACTATAATTAATTTCCTATTGGTAAGCAGGAATGGAGGAGAAAACCTGAACCATGATGTGAATGCTGACCTCCCCAAAGCAGCCCAGGAGGTCAGAACTCAGCCTGTCCCCCCAGAGATGACATTAAAATCACGACTGAGTCAGGCAGCACTTTCAACTATTCTGCATTTCATGGAGTGGAGGGGAAAAAATGTCAGAACCCCAAGAGGAATTCCTAATGGAAATATGAAAAGTAAGAAAACATGTACTTTTAATAGCATCAATCCAGATTTAGGAAATGATTCTGAGTCCTCCAGTGCAGGTGAGAGGCGCACGTAATTTTACCCATATAGAGGTTCTCCTACTATATGTCATGTGTACCAAGACCTTGCCAGAACTATTCGCCCATAGTGTTAGAGAACTGTGGAGGACCTCAGAGGTACACTACAACAGCAGGCCCATTTCACAGATGGTAATGCTGACTCCTAGAAATGTGTGTCAGCTCACGCAGCTAGACAAGCTCTGAACTGGGCCCATCTGCACTTGTCCCTTCTCCTTCCCTCCTTCCCCTCTTTTCTGTGTTTGATTAAAATGCTGCCATCCTAATTTTCAGTTACAGGGGACAAGATAGAGGAGCAAAGCACCTGCACAGGATGCAAGACCCAGGGAAAGCTGTGCAGTTCTGGCCCTGCCTCCCAGGGTCGATCACACTCCCACTGCCATGTCCTCTGGGAGCTTATGTTCCAGGCAGTGTGTGCTGAGGTGGAAAAACAACTCCCAACTTCAAACATCATTCTAAGTTTCAAGCTCCTTGAAGCTCTTAGAAAACATTCCATGATTTCAACAACACCCAACAACAGACATTTATTAATGTCTTCTATGTGCCAGACATTGTTTTTAGATGCTTGGAATAAAAATGTGAACAAAACAAAGATTCTTGGCATTGTTGGATTCATGTTCTAGCAGAGAGAAAAAGCAAACAATAAATGTGATTTTAAAAGCATCTACTGTGTTGAAAGGGAATAAGTGCTACAGAAAAATGAAAATGCAGAGCCAGGTAAGTGGGAGAGAGAAATACGGGAGGAGGGGTAGAGTTGGTTACAAGAATAAGATGGGAGAACTCATTGATAAGGTGAGGACAGGCCTGAGATATGACCTGCAAGGGGTGAGGGAATTAATTGGCCAAGCAGGTATCTAGAAGAGCTTCCAGGGAGACTGACTGGGCAAAGGTCCTGAGGTCTGGCATATTTAGGGAACAGTCCATGTGACTGGAACAGAGTGAGGGAGAGAGAAGGGCCCAGCTCAGAGAGCCACAGGGAGCCAGATCATGGCAAACCCATAGGCTGAGAGAAACGGAGGGTCACAGCAAAGTCTTCAGGAAAGGAGTGAAATGACCTGACATGTTTTAAAATGACTAACTTACCTTCTGTGCTAACCACAGACCGGGGGTAGGCGAAGCTGTGAGGATGCAAAGGTAGATTCAGGCAGACCAGCTGATAGATCAGAGATGTGAGTTCAAGCCAGGATGGGTGCAACACGGCTGATGAGCAGTAAGCCCCTGAGCACATCAACACTCGCAAGAGTCAAACGCAAATGCCAGATGAGGCCAAACTGATGGAAACTGATGAATTCAGTGAACAAAGCAGATCAGCTTCAAACGGAGGCAAGCTAGACAGAGCATGCTCGCGTGCCCCATTGCAACAGGGACGGCCCACTGTCTCCAAAAAGGACCATGACCCGTAAGGCCGTGTCTGAGAATGTTCCAGGAGAAATTGAAAATCCAGATATAGCAAGTTTTGAGTGACACCTGCTAATTTTTTAATGTTAACCACTAATTTCACCTACTGTCCAGGTCAAAGAAAAACACATCTGTAAGCTGAATTTAATCCATGGGTTTGTCGACTCTGGTGCCCTTCGGCTAACTAATTAATCGATGAAAAACCAGCCAACTAACATGTGAAGATGCATCAGCACTATCCACAAGTTATGTGTCCAGGTGATGATCGCTTTATACTCAAGAATACCTCACTGCTCACTTTGACTTTGGCTGCAAATGCAGCAAGTGTTTAACAACACAACCTTACGGAAGATAGAGGGAGCCTGTGTCACCTGTGGTGCTCAGAAACGCCATCAGAAATCCCACCTACATCGAGCTTGTTACAAAGTAATGAGCGCAGAGATCGGAAGTTACCCTGACTGGAAAGAAGCTAATGTCTAAATCCATCACTGTGTGGGCCAAGAATGCAAAATCAACCTGCAATGATTTTGCAAGCATGCAACGGGAGGAACAGGGAAATCCTCTCATCAATCCCCTCATATAATTACTGACAACTCAAATAATGAGCTTATCTTAGCCCCATAAATCAGCTGAACTGCAAGTTATTAAGTGTCGGAAAGGGGAGAGAAGCCTGAGGTGTGCTTTGCTGGAGAAGGGCCAGAAGTGGGAGGCAGAAAGCCAGACAGCAGTGCTTCTCCCACGCCCTCTCCCCCAGGAAAAAAAGAGGGTGCTTTTAGGGCAGCAAAGGGGCAAGTCCCAGCCACAGACACCCACCCGATCCACCACGAACAAGGCGAGAAGCTGCCTTGATACCCACTGGGCCAAAGGCGGCGCCTTCTGTTTCTCCCACCAGGGGCTCTCAGAGCCTCCAGATTGCCACCCCCTCAGCGACCCAGGAGGAAGGACCAAGAGAAACAAGCCTGCTAACAAGAGCCAGTTCCCAAGGGCAGAGGAAAGAGAAAAGTCTGGCTAATTCCATTCCCAGTTTAGCCAAATACATTTAAATTCCTCATTGGAGAGGACACGGCTCTACACATCACTGGGAAAGGAAGGAACCCGCAGCTGTGGTCAGGATCAACCATGTAGTCTCCCCACACATTTGGGAACACAGAGCAGACCAGCAGTCGCCCCACAGGCTTCCTGCAGCAGAGCCCCAAACTCTCCCAGGTTCACCAGTCTGGCCCGATCAACTGAGAAGAGAGAGCAAAGGGAGGCCTTTGTGGCCATGCAGTATCCTGACTTCACCAACCCTCACTGCAGTGCCCCAGGAAGGCCTCTCTCTCAGGGCCCCAGTCCCAGTCCCACTGAGAGGATGTGCACAGTCTGAGAGGCAAAATGAGAAGACATGGTCTCCCCACTCAGGGAGCCCAACTCTCTACAGAGGAGACTCTCCACGGACAGAAACCGCTGCCCAGGGGCCAGGCGTCCTTCAGAGGCAGCCTCTTCCCAGGACAGTCACACCCAGGGACACATGGAATTGGCGTCAGCCCCTGGCAGTGTATGCTTCTGCCTAAACATGTGGGCGCTAGAGACATTTGGAGGAGAGAATTAATTCTAGAAGCCAGTGAGCAAGGACTCCAACAGGTACAGTAAGGCCAAGCAGGGTGGAAGCCAGCCCCCAGTCCTGAAGACACAGGTGAAGCAACTGGGGGTCACAGCAGGACCCCCAGTACTTTTCTGGCAGCTGTACCTTGTCAACACCTACAGGCCAAACTGTTGTCATCCATAGGAAGCCCATTTGGATTCCAAATTTCTTCCCTTCTGCTTAGAAGACTTTCAAGAGGACAATCTGTCAGAATCAGAAAAACCCAGGTAGAAGGTTACACATGGAGCACATGCCTGGCACTGTGATGAGGGCAGTGCTTGCATTTTTCCACGGACGCCTCTAAGGGAGGGTGTATGAGTAGGTTTCATTAGGCGCTAAGTGCATCTCCCAGCTCAGCTACTTTCTAGCTGAGTGACCTTGGGCCAATGACTGAACTGAGCCTTAATGTTTGCATCTGTGACATGAAAATAAAAATGGTACTTGCTGTGAAGGACTGTTAACAGGATGAAATGAATTATTCACCAAAGTGCTTGAATAGCCTAAGTGTGGATGTTAACTACCAGCTTCTACTGTTATATCAATTTTACATTAAGGACACTGGAGCTCATAATAAAAAATAAAAAATAATTTACTTAAGGCCCAAAAGAGGCAAAGCCAGGTCTTCAATGGAGGTCTCACCCTTAACCACCATGAAACATTAGCAGCACCCTGGGATGCAGCTGAAATACGGCTGAAATAAACTCACAGAGAATTAACAGCTTAATTATCAGTGAAATATGTACTGGAGCAGGACATAATTTCATGGTCTGGAAAAAAGAGATATAAGATCTTTACTTCAACTCCATAGCTTTCACTTTAAACCACTCCTGTCCAAGGAGAACAGGCAATTGCAGAGTGATTGATCTTTTCTTCTCCAGGGAAAGATGACAACACTGTGCTTTCTTAGTTTAAGCTAAATCTCATAACTGGGGAGAACCTTGGGGAGAGGCAGGAGATGAGGATGGGTAGAAGTGACAGGTTTAAGCCAGAAGGCAGAACAGCACAATAAAAATTGTACCTGCCTGGGACCAGGACCCCAGGGTTCTAGCAGTCTCTTCTTACTAGCTGGTGCACCGGGCAAGGAGAAGTGGTGATTGTTAAGTGAATTATTTGATAGTCCCATGAGATAGTGACCCAAGGATGCCTAGATCTGTCTGGGTTCACCTTCCCTCCTCAAGGACCTAGGGACAATCTATCACAAATAAAAAAGCACAAACACTACTTTATTTTCTTTCTTTCTTTCTTTCTTTTTTTTTTTTTACCCTTCACCCAAGGATATGTTTATTGATTTTTTAAAGAAAAAAGGCAGAGGAAGAAGAAAGTGGGAGGGAGGGAGAGGGATGGAAAGAGAGAAACATCATGTGAGAGAGAAACCTCCCATACATGCCCCACTGGGGATCTAATCCACAACCTATGTATGTGCCCTGACTGGGGATCGAACCTGCAACCTTTCGATACATGAGATGATGCTCCAATCGAGCCTGTTGGCCAGGCCACAAGTGCTACTTTCTTGAGTTGAACCCCTGACATAAAATACCAATGATCCAGGCTAAGCCACACAGAGAACTCCAGGCTAACACAAAGAACCTCATTTACCACCCTCAACACCTGCTGTTCTGCAAGAAACCAATTCCTTCTCCACCTACCAGCGGTGGAGAAAAGAGAGACAGAGACTATGAGACTATCTGAAGCATATTATCCTTCCCAGCTTAATCCATCACCGGTTTCCCCAGTGCGTAGAGGGCAGCCGAGATCCTGCTGCCAGGGCACGCAGTGCTGCGGCTGTGCCTCCCCGCCTCCCCAGCTCACTAGCTCTGCTCAGCCACGCACGCCTCCAACTGGCGGAGGCCTTGCTACCTCGGAGCCTTCGCAAATGCAATTTCATCTCCCAAGAAGGTTCGTGTACTTCATCCTGATTTATTTCCTTCCTGGCACTCACCACGGTATGAAAACATAGGATTAATTTGTTGTCTGGCTTGTTATCCATTTTCCCTACTAGACCATAAGTCCCATGAGGACAAAAGCCCTGTCTGTGTCATTCAGTGCTGTGTCCCCCGCACTCAGCATTTATTACAAGGAGTAGGGTGCCTAGGTCTCCCCACCCCACCGTGGTAGTATGTACGTACATGGTCTGGCTACCAGGTGGGAGAGAGTGAGGATGAGGAGGAGAGACAGGCACACAGGCATACACATGGATGGATGTCTCAGCTTCCTCTCACGTGGCTCAACCAGGATCCTCCGCCCACTGGTGGCAAAGAGACCACATACCTCAGCTGCCACCATTATCACCTTGTAAGTTCCACCCCTGGGATGTAACAGTTTCTAAGTGGTGTTGACCGTGGAACATATCGCTCTTTGCTCTCTTCCTCAAGAATAAAGAGTCTGTCTTTGATTTCAATACATTGTTGAAAAAAAGAAAGAAAAGAAAGAGGGAAAGGCCTCAAGCTCCCACCTGTGGCCCATGTGTAAGGAAGAGACTTACCAGCCCTAGAACCCACTTATTTTATTTTTTTAGACTGTATGATTTTTAATGTTACTTGCAGCTCAATCATTCTCTGACTTTATATCATGGTAAAGGATACCAGCCTCCACAAGGACTGATCGATCCCCCAAGAAAACAGAACAAGATGTCAAGGAAAGAACATGTCTTCTGCTACAGGACAGCCCGGAGGATACCCCAGCTCTACCACTTACTGGCTGTGTGGCCTTGACCATGTTTCTTAGTCTCTTTGAGCCTCAGCTTCCTCAACTCTAAAATGGGAAGATAATTCCATCTTTCCCCCAGTTGGGTAGGAGAACAGGTCCCAGAACTGTGACTTGGGGAACAACTTATGTTCCATGGAGGTCAGTCCCACTTCCTTCCCAACCCCATCCCCAAACATACACTTTAGAACACGGCCCATTACTCCTGCAGAGGTCTGTATATCATCTCCAAAGTGTCAAACGCCCCTCAACACCATCTAGGATATGCCATACATGCTCCCCAACCTCCCCACCCTCCAAGAGGAATTTTCCATTTCTTCATTCAAAGCAATATGTGCTTCATAGCCCAAGGGAGAGGGGCTGGGTTCAGGGAAACCCTAGACCCAGGAGCAGCGCCTGGGGTGGGGAGGCTACACTGAGAATGCTGGCACGAGGCTGCCAAGCCTGTGTGGGGCTGGGCTGAAGGCAGAAGACATCTGGAGAAGGTAGTCTGACCAGGTGACTCGGGGCACAGCTGCCCTCACATCCCCAATCTGCCATGGCCTAGCTGTGTGAGCCTACGTTTCCCCTTCTGGACAATAAAATAACAGTAGCCACCTTGGGAGACTTGAGATAGCGTGTGTACAGCACTTAGCACACAATATGTATTACATGGATAGCAGCTATTCACGGGAGACTAACTACTGGGTTAGCCATCATTGGGTTGGTTGGTAGTTTTGTTTTGCTTTTTGATGTTCTTCACCAAAAGCGGTTAGAAGGATATACATGCAAGCATTCCATTCACTCAATCATTCAACACCTATAAAGTGCTAGGCTCAGTACAAAGTTCTAAGCAAAACAGCAGCAAAATGGGAGCTTATAGCTGAGTGAGCTCAGCTCAGCATTTAGCAGGTACTCCTATGCTGCAGGCCAGGGACAAGGCTGAGGGTGGGAAGAAGGGACCCCAGGTGAATCAGATCTGGACAATCTGGCTACAGGCCATCATGAGCTGTCCCCTTGTGCCATCACACAGACGACCTGGGCCCCCGCTGCCCTCTCATGTCCTGAAAACTTCACTTCCCTCCTCAGCTCCACCACATCTCAAATTGTTGCACCAAGACCTTTATTGCCTTTTCAAGTCTTCCCATTTTATATCGTTATTATCATGCTCCTGCAACTAGGCATTCACAGGCACTTAATCAAGGTGCTCTGCTGGTTTATTACAACGTCTTCCAGCTGATATATTTTCCCTTATCTGGGGACTCCACCACAGTGCCTGTTATTGTTTAAAAAGATCTTTCCGAGGTATCATTTCAGTGGTTCCTGATGATAATTAATTTTAAGAACTGATCAAGATGTGAGGAAGAAGCAGCCTTTGGAAATTGATGGCCATGTGGTTTACTGTGACAACCGGGCCTTTTAAAGGCGTCGTGAGCAGCCGGCTGCAGGAAGCCCGGGAAGGCTGCTTTCTGAACAGTCTTGGCAGCTACACGGGTCACCGCTGTTGGGTTCTGTCATTACCTTCACCATCCCAAACAAGCTCTGTGTTTTCTGCCCACTGGCTAATTGGCCAAGAAGGCATTTCTGCATGTTAACAGAGCCAAAAGGTAGACAGAGTGAGCCCCACACAGCCCAGTGCACATCACAAAGAGCAGTGAGCCAGCAGCGCTGACACTGGCGGCCACAGCCCTGAGCATAAGCTCAAGGTAGGTGGGGGGAGCACCTCACTGGCTCTCATGAGCACCACCTGGAGCACAGAGAGTCCGTGCACCGAGCAGAGCGCTTTTCCCTCCGGAGGCCACAGTGAAGGGCAGGGCTGGAGGTGGGAAGAAGAGCGGTGCACGCAGCGATGAAAGGCAGAAACGCCACCTGGAGAAGAACGCTGAGCTTTGCAGTTGCCCACACCAAGTCTGGGGACCACAGGAAACCTTTCCTATCTTGCTTTGAATTACAGCCAGAGTCAAGTCACAAATTCCTGTCCTCCTAAGTACCAGTGACAGTGAGGATTCCAGGAGGAAGGTCTCTTCCTGGCCCCCTTTGCATGGGCCATGCACAGTGCTGAGCCTAATGAGGATCAGGTCAACATGGTCCCTGCCCTTGAGGGCCAGTGGGCGACACCCACCAGCACAATAGAATGGAAACAGGGTGCGGTGTGAGCAGTGGGAAGAGCTATTTAACCCAGTTAGGGATTTAGTCTTGGTTTCCTGGACCAAGGGGCCTCTTTTCGCCCACAGGAAGAGGATGAAGCAGAGATGAGCTTGATCACAGGGCAGGTGGCAGGACAAACCACGTTCTCCATGACGGGAGCATGAACCTGAGAAGGGAGAGGGACAGTGATGGGGACAGACAGGCAGGCAAGGCCAAACCACCACGGGCCAGGCTTGGCTTGTTCAGAGCTTGGTCTTTACGCTAAAGGTGAAGAAGAGCCCTGAAAGATTTCTAGAAGAGCAAAGTCAAGATTAGATTGGCATTTTAAGATCATTTTTCAGGGTAACCAATATGATATTGCAGAATGTTCTGCAGACCGGGAGCAAGGAGGCCTGGGGCTTCTCCCTGCCGGGCCCCTCATTAGCTGCGAGTTTCTGGATGAACCATACACCCCCCGCCAGGAGCCTCATTTCATCACCCGTAAAGTGGGGCTAACAGCAAACAGCCCCTGAGGCTCTCACCGAGGTGCAGGGAGGCTCTGGCCACGCAAAGGAAAACATCACAAACTGCAACAAGTTAAACAAATGCAACAGGCAATGACAATTCCCCAGAAATCCAAAGTGTGGCTTCTTCCCATGGCTAAAACCCTCTCCAGGAAATAAAATAATAATAAGCGATTTAGATACAAAAAATCAAAAATGTTGAGTGTGAGTCTTTGTTGCTTTGTCCAGCCCTCACCCCACAGTGGAAAGTAGGTCTGAGTGGCTAAGGCAGCCCCTGGAGGAGGAACACAGGGAAACAGGCACTCGAGGCCTCCGTGACCCCCAAGATACACAATCCTCCCCAGCGACACAGAGTTGAGGGAAATAACAGCATGTCATGAAGATGGAATGGTGAGCCCCAGGCAGCAGCCACCTCATACATCACTTCTCTCACCAGACATCATTTTCTAGGACCACAGAGCCCCTGAGCTCAGATCAGCTGCCACTCCAGCAGAGCTCAGGTCTGCACCCTGAAGGCCCGCAGTGCCGCAGGCCCTCTTGGAAAAGTGGTCGGTGCAGAACTGACGCTGTCACCGGCTCTGCCAGCTGCGCGGCTCTGCACCAAGCTGGACATCTGGCAGTCCTACAGAAGTTGGGCCAGAGTGAAAAACGAGTTGGGACTTCCACAGTACAGCTGACAATCCTGAAAAAGCTGGCTCATGGGAGATAGTTCCCCGACAAGATTTTCCACTTTGCATCAAGGAATTAGAAAACCATTGCGTGGAGGGAAGCATCAGGTTCTTCCAGGGCAACAGGAAAAAACCCTACTGATTCTCCAAGAGCCCCTGAGACACAGTAAGAGGACAGACTGATGCCAATCCCCACATCAGAGGAATCCCAACAATGCCAGTGAGTCTGCACCGGGGCCTGTGACGCGGAATGTGCACTGCCTGTTCCATGAGGCAGAAATGTCATCCTCCAGAGCAGCGGGCAAGTGTACCAAGGCACGTGTGCAAGGACGCTCTCCGCTATCTTGGGAGGGAAAGCAAATGCAGGGGACCTCCGTTTCATTCAAAAGAAGACTTGGAAAACACAGACCAAATGCACTCTGACCATCTGACCAGATGATGTGTTCTAACAGAAAGCTGTCTGAAATCTAGTGTTAAGTTTAAAAATTACTTTTGAACACAATTTTATATCTAATTCTATTTTTATACAATCTTAAGAGTTCCATTTCTGGGGGTGTTATACCAAACCTTTATAGACATCTTATTACTTAGTCCTTTAGGGAAGCAGTAACTAATTTTGCCTCATGTTTTAAATTGAGAACATTAGTTCAAAATTCTTTTCTCCTCAGACTATTCTGCCGAGGACAGAGCTGTACTGTTTCTCACAGGCCACTGTACACTTTCTTAGTCTACCTTGAGTACTTTTTCCCCTAGGATTACACTGCATTCTAAATATGGAATCTCAAAAATAATTAAAGTACACATACAAACACTGATTCTCTTTGGCTTATGATTTTTAAAAAATAGACCAAAAAAGCATATACTCCATGATTGTACTAACTTCTCCTGTTTCACAAATGATTTTGATGTTGAACATTTTAAATAAATGGATAATTCATGGGGGCGGGGGAGGTGGATGGCACTTCCATCCACTCACTTGGGAACTCCAGTCGATCTGCTCTTGCCCTCCTGAAGGCTCTTCCCAGCCACACCTCCTCATCCCAGCTCCTGGAAGGGGCTCTGTCCCATCTGAGCACAAAGCATAGCTCTCCAAACAAACCTCAGCTATAGTCTTGGCTTCTCTGAAACCATGACCTTTGGAGGGAGCAATATTGCACCCAGATTTCACTGCCCTATATGGAAATCTGCCTCCAGATAGACTTCAGTTACAAATACCTCAATAAACCTTCATGCCTCACACTCCTGAAATACCAACAACCCACTCTGAGCCTGTATCTGTTTCCACAGACATCCAGTCTGTCAATCACAAGGGTCCAACAAGCATGTAAGATAAGAGGCTGTATTTACTCACCTAGGCACCCACTTAGTTTTTTAGGTATGTTTTTACAGTAATCACTCTTATTCCACCCACCTGTCCTCCCTACATCCTGCCTCCAATTTGCCTGAAACCAAATTTGAGCACTTGTAGGTAAAATAGCCTGTCACTACCTAATGGTTCAAAAAAAAAACCAAAAAACCCTGCAGACAAACTATGAGAAATGATTCCAAATGGAAAGAAAATACAGAATATGTTTTGTCCAACTCCTAACACTATGAATAAATTTAATATAGAAGGGGAAAAATTAATTCTTAAGGGGTCAGGCAGATTTGACTTCCTGCTTATTACCCCTACTCCATCCTTCACAACAGTGTCTCTAATCTCAACCCTTTCCCCTCCCAGCAAGCCTGCTGGCTGGGAGAGAGGGTGAGCAGGCCAGTGTCTTCGGATGGTGAAAGACAGTGACCAAACATGCCCGTCCTTATCACTAACCACCTTTCTCATTTCCCCTTATGCTGAGCCATCTGCAGGAAAATGTCAACATGTGCTGCAGGGAGAAAATGTATTTGCTAATTTATGTGCTGGGTAAATTCACTTATTCAGTAGAATAATAAAAATGTGACTGCTCACCACCCTTCCCTTCGAGAGTAAAGACATCTTTATTAATGATTTTAAAACCTGAAGAAGCGGGAATACTTGTTCTGTTTACATTTCCCTAGATTAAATGGAAGACATTCTCTTGCTGGCGGAAAAACATCAAAAATACCTTTCAGGTCATGATTTAGTGCTGGAGAAATTTTATTAAATTGGGATGTGACCATGTGTCTAGCTATCAATTACATCACTGGGAGTAAAAAACAAGAAAGATTTACATTTTCAGTAATTCCTGCCATAAACGCTCTATATTCTCTTGGGTGGTGTTAGAAAATATTTTCCAAGACTTCACATTTTAACCCCTAATGTTCAGAGCTTCATATACAGCATATTCTGGTGCTAAACAGAGTAACAGATGATGTGCAGTGTTTCTTCCCCCTACCATCATACAAATGGGAGGATATCACATCCTGCCCCCACGCCCTTGCTGTAGCTTTGCTGATCAAAGCGTGTTCCACCACAGGCCTCATGGATTCTGAATTTGGCCTGAATCCACAAATGAACATTCAGTTAGGACTAGGGAAGCAGATTTGGGAACCAGCACAGTTATACATAAGTAAAACAGAAGAGAAAATACAGGATGACATTCCTAAGTCCTAATTAGAGGATAAGAGTCATTTGGGTTGGGGGCAAATTTCAAGTAGATAAGGACAAAAAGGGATTTGGGGGTAAACATGTAAATATAGAATTATGAATAAATCCTGGGTTAGGGAAGAGGGTGAGAAAGATAGAGAAGGTCCCAAAAATTTTGAGATGTCTGTCATAAAAAGCAGTCCTTTCTATTACAAGCACCCAGATACTTCTAAGATGAACCAGTGCGACTGGTAACCCTCTGGGCTGACTTTTTAAATATGATTTGTGAGCGAAGAAGAGGAATACAACCCATATATTTTTGTAGCTGTTAAAAGTTACTAGCTGAGAGGGAATTGTGAACCCCATAGGCCCAGGGTGGAATAAGATGCACCAAAGGTAGCAGAAAGGGACTTCTGTGATGAGATCAAGGTGAAAGCTAGGTCTTATCTTCTATCCTCATTGCAGAGAATAGTGGAAACTACCTGGGTCTCCATAACGTGATAAGCAGGCAATCATTATTTGGTTCAGACAAGTCCTTTACCCATCTCCCAATGAGCACCAGGTCAGAAAGCCACAAGCAGGAACGCTCTGGCTGCTCACTTGTCCAAATGAATCAAAATCAAGATGAAGACCCTTGTTTTCTCAATCCAGAGTCTGAAAGCAAAAGCCCACATAGCTTCTGGAAAAAAGAAAACCTCTCCCTGAACCACATCCACTTACTTCTCCACTGGTTCAACTGAATAAAAATACATTAGCGAGCACCCTTAATTGCTACTTTGGAAACCCTGAGGAACCATGTAGTCCTAGATATAGTAAAATCTCAAATCATCTTGTTAGCCCTCAAAAGCTTAAGCAAATAAAAACTATAAACTCAAATTTTGATGACCCCCAAGCATAAGAAAACTATGTAGAAGCACATCATAATCAATTGCTCAAAATCAGTGGTAAAGAGAAAAATCTTAAAAGCAGCCTGTGGAAAAATAGATGTTACATACAGAGGAATAAGGGAAAAGGAAAAGGGCAAATTTATTGATGAAAACAACACAATCAAGAAGACAAAGGTGTAACATTTCTAAAGCACTAAGCTAAAAAATACTATCAACCCAGAATTTTATACCTAGCAAAAATGTCTTTCAATTTTGAAGTTCAAATAAAGACTTTTCAGACAAAGAAAAGCTGAATTCCTCACTAGCAGACCTGAACTATAAGAAATGTTAAAGACAATACTTCAAGCAGTAGGAAAACTATGGCAGATAGAACTATGTGTCTACACAAAGACTCAAAAACTCCAGTAGTAGTAGTTACATGGGCTGTCAGATCAACATTGCCATACATAACTGCTTTCTTTATTGTAATTATCCTCTCAACAATATCTTTTTTTAACTTTTAAGCTCTTATCTGAATGGTATTGCTTTCTTTGACTATATCATTTATGTATTTATATATAGTTTTTTATATATACTTCATTTTCTTAATGGGGTGTTTCTAAACATTTTTGATTACCTCAAGATAATAAATTTTCTCCTATGTTTTCTAGAAGTTTTATAATTTTATACTTAATTTTTATGTTTAAGTGTGTGATCCATTTCAAGTTTTTATTTAACATAGTGTGAGGCAGGGATCAAGGTTCATTTTTTTTCCATACAGATATCTGGTTGTTCCAGCACTGTTAGTTAAAAAGTCTGCCCTAACCCCAAACTATCTTATTTAGCACTTTTGTGTTTTAAAAAAAATCAATTGATCATGGGGTGGGGAGGGGGGGGGCTATTTCTGGATTCTGTTCTGTTCCTTTAATCTACAAGTATATCTCAGCAACTATACTCCTAAATATTAACCCAAGAAAAATTAAAACATATGCTCACAAAATGATACAGATCTAAATGCTGTGACAACCTTATTCGTAATAGTCCCAAAGCTGGAAACAATCCAAATTTCCCATAACAGGTGAGTGAATAAAGCAAATTATATTATGTCCATACAACTGAATTCTAGCCATCAATTAAAAAATAATAAACTAATGATACACATAATAACATGAACAAATCTAAAAAGAAAATGATGCTCAGAGAAAGAAACCGGATACAAAAGATTGCATAGCATATGATTTCATTTATCTGGCAAAAACTTACCTCCAGTGACAGAAAAGTGGAACAGGTCTCCTGGGGCTGTGAAACTGGGTGCAAAATGGAAACTTACGGTAGTGGAAACAATCTAAATCTTAATTGTGGTGATATTTATAGGGGTGTATACCTTTGTTAAACCTAAAACTATACACTTAAAATGAGTGCATCTTATTGCATGCAAATTATTCCCCAATATAATTGATTTTTTAAAGAGACGCCTTCCCTGTTATAAATATGGGCATTCTATTCTAAAAGTTTACCAAGGGATCTGTCTACACTCATAAGTATGAAAGATCACACTTATAAAGATGCTTGACTGCTCCTTATTTCTATCGACTATATCTACAATGCTTTCACAAGGCTAATATTTTAAACTAACACTTAAGATTGGGCTTAGCACAATGAATGGCTTTACCTAGTGGAGACACATTTATTACTAATGTACTTATTGATCTTCCTTGGTTGTTTATTTTCCAGAGTCCCATGAAGCCATTGGTATGGCAAACGATACATGCTGGAGACATAGGAGGAATGTTCAACACAGTGCTACCCACTTTACAACACCTACTCAGGTGTTTGCCTTCCTGCCTGTGCCACCGGGCAGACAGCCTTCCCAATCTGCCTGGCAAAAGAGAATGAGCTGGAATTCTGTGACCAAATTCACCTCCAAAAAAAATAGAAATATGGTCTGCCTTTTCTAAAGAAAATGGCAACTCTAATAACGTGGATGGATTGCAATACAGCACAGCAGTACAGAGTACTGAGGCTTGCCATGCCCGGACCCCAGTTCCTGAAGGCTCGTGACACAGCCACGACCTCCGGTTTAGCACACCTACATTCAAAGCTCCTCCAGCTGGGAACGGCTCACCGCTGGCAGTGCCCTGCATTTTACCAGAGCGCGCAGCAAACCACAAAATAACATGGTGTGTCTTTTCCTGGAGCATCAATTTTACATGGAAATTTAGAAAGGAGAAAATGTTTTTACGGTAAAACAGTCATGCTGTATTATGAAGGACTAGAAAGCAATACTCACATAATTGGTTAACATTTTTAAAAGGCACGTTCAAGACATTTCCTGCCAGAAATTGCTCCTTCACATTAAACTCCCAAAACCCTCAAACCCCTTTTAGGGTACAGATGTTCCATTCTACATAAGGGTAAATTCCAGGGGAGAACAATGCTGCCAGAAGAACCAGAGTACGACAAAAGCCACTGAACTGATGGGGATCAGAAAGCCCAGCTCCTGGCATGTTTCTAGTCTTTCACCAACTCATTCTAGCCCAGTGCTATTGCAGAAGTCAGGTACTAGACCCAAAATCTGGGGCTCCAACCCTGGCCACATCTCCACATTACCATCTCAAAAAAAAAAAAAAAAAAAAATGATCATAAGTTGCACAGCCATAAAATAGAGATGCCAACAGGACCTGATTCACTGAGTGCTGCATAGTTCAACTGCCTAACCAATATGAGTGAGCAACCCTTACCAACATTATTGTTGTCTTACTGTTTTTAATTTCTGTCTTTCGTGGCATAATCTTTTTACATATCAGCTACAATCCATTCAGTAACAGATTATTGACCATTCGCTCTGCCATGCAAGGAGGTCATGAGCATTCTGGACCCCCACCCTGAGGCACAGCATTTCAGGAACATTTACTCAGACAAGGTAGACTTCCTGGGAAGCAACTGACTTCTGCAAAACAAATAAGGGCTTTTTATGGCTGAGCTTCAAAAAGTGACCTGAAGTGAGCTCTGGTGCTCAGTTTTACAGTAGGGATAAGTTTAAGAACTAACTCAATCCTTCTGAACAAGCACAAGACTGACTTATAATTCAAAGTGCCCACTTAACGTATTCACATACAACAGGAATATCTATGATCTCTCAGGGCCAGCCATCCACCCATGGAGGACCCTTTGTGATGAGTGGTCCTCCAGGGAGACTAAGGCACTCAGTCAGAAGTTTGCCTCATGAGTAAGGAACGAGAGCTGAGACAATGTCATGTTTTCAAGGGATATTTCTAACTATGGCAGCCTGATGAGTTCTTCCCCTACATTGCAAGAAAGGATCGTCCTACTGAAAGAATTTAGATAACCTTCTGTAGTGAGAGTTATTCACTGGAAGTGTCTTATTACATGTAGCCTGAATTTCCTTAAAAGTCATCAATGTATAGATAGGCTCTTCCCCAGTATGGACCCCAATATGACATAAGACCCCCAACTTCTAGTAATCTCAGCCAGTAATTTCTAGGAACCCCTAGGAGGAGTAAAATATACAAGCTCACAAATCACCCTTCCCCTTACTGCTGTGCTCTACCAAGCAACACTGAGAGTGCTGGGATCTCTATGAAAGGTACAGTCTCCAAGGACTTTCAAGGCCACCAACACAGAAAGTGTACCTACTACAGTATGTCTGTGTGTGGCAGAGAGAACTAGTGCCCAACAAAGATTCATGTTCCCCTTTCAAAACTAGGAGTGTTGCTGGGCAACAGCTGCGACCAAGGCCTTCTTTCCCCAGCCTCCTTTGCATCATCCGTTCAGAGCTGGCAGTCACTGTGTCCCCTGGGGAGTAGAGAGGCCCACAAGAACAAGGGGTCTCAGAACTGTGGTCGCATTACTACCTCCCACTACCTCAGAACCCAGAAACAACTTAAGTCCCCTTAAAAGGCAATTCTGCCCTGGCTAGTGGCACAGTGGATAAGGCATCAGCCTATGAACCCAAAAGTCACTGGTTCAATTCCCAGCCAGGGCAAGTAACCAGGTTGCAAGCCAGGTCTCCAGCCAGATCCATAGCTGGAGGCAGATGAAAGGCAACCATACGTTGATGTCTCTCTCCCTCTCTTCCCCCTTCCCTGCCTTTCTCCCTGAAAATGATGAATAAAATATTTTTTTTAAAGGCAATTCTTAAGGCTACTCAGCAAGTCATAGCTAACTGACCAGGGCATAGGTTCCACATTCTAAATCATCACTGTGCCAGGAGTAACGTCCTTGTGCTGTTAAGGCCCAGAAGTTTTCCACTTCTGTCCACGTTAGGGCTTTCCATGGACAAGCCAAACCATGACCTCACCGAACACCTCACTCTCTTTATAAACGGGATGAATTCAGCTGACAAATGGGTTAGCACATGTGGGTGAGAGAGTAAGAGGGGACAACAATGGCAGGAGAGACTTTGAGAAGACAGGTCGGGTCCTTCTGAAAACAAAATGCCTTCAAAGGTGTTAAGCAAGATAATTCTAAGATGTAATCAATCCCACCTGTGTTCACCAGGAAAGTCACATAGGGGATACGACAGGCAGGGAGCCAGTTAAGAGGTGAGGATGCCACACGGGGACCAGTCCTTCCATATAATTCTCTCAAGTCCCCTGGGCTGACTTACAGTTTACTGGAATTCATGGGATCTAGGATCCCTTCACTCTGCTTGCACCATCCATCCTCATTCTGCACCTTTCCCTGTTCGTTGACTGGGAGTTTTTCTCTCCCTTAAATGCACTAAAAAGGAGTAGCCCATCCATTAGATATTAAGTCTTCCCCTCACTGCTCTGCCACCAGCCCTGCCTCTCTCGTCTGGCTCTCCTCATTGGCCTCTAGCCTACCACCTCACCCCCTTGCCCCAATTAGATGACCACGCAGAATTGTAAGAATTGTCTCAATATCTCTTCCTCTCTAAATCCCTTCTCCACCAAATTCTCTCCAGCCTACCCCCTGAATCTCTCTAGGCCTTCGACGTCTCTCCGTCTCTGCTTCTGCCACCAGTCGCAACTCTCACACACCGACTGATGAAATGCCCTCCATCCTAGAGGGGGTGTATCCACTCTTGCTCCCTTCCAGCCTATTTTCTATTCTGCAAATTTTAAAATTTGCATGTGACCATGGCTCTTGCAACTGAAAACCTGGAATGGTTTCCTTTTATTCTTAGGATAAATACGACATCTCCATCTGGTACTCACGATGCTTAATGATCTAGAGCTGCCTTTCCTGAGGTCCTTCTGCTTTTCTCCTGTTCACTCATTCTGTTCCCACAGACTGGGCTCCTCCTTTCGGCTCCTGAACAGTGGCAGGAATCTCTTCCTCAGATGGCTCTGTCTCTGGGAATAGTTTATAACTATTTCGCCTTCGCTCTCACTGTCCTTCTCTGAGGCACAGCGTTTCCAGTGGAGCCTCTCCAGCCGCCCTCATTACATCAGTTCTCTTGTTACATACAACATGCATCTTATTGTGCTTTGAACACAATGTAAGCAAATAAACGCTATATAAGTAAATGTAAACAATTATATGTAGGTAAAATATGTAAAATTCCATTATATTGCACTTTTCCTTTGTAACACTTATCACAACTGTAATTACTGATTTAGGTAATTATTTGTGTAATGGCTGTCTCCTCTGCCAGGACATAAGTGCCATGAAAGCTGGAACTAGCTCAGCGTGTTCTTGCTGTATCCACAGTGCCCAGCGCACCCCCACACATAGTAGGTACTCAGTAAGTCCAGCGTGACCTCTTCAATCAGCCTTTCCATGGAATAGATGAAGAAACCAAGGGCCAGAGAAGGGAAGAAGCTTTCCCAAAGTCTTGCCATCTTAGAGCAGAGGTGTAAACCCTGGACTCAATCCACAGCTCAGTCCTTAGCCAGTAATGTTACCTAAGTCACTCCCCAAGCAATCAATTCAACCACAATCCAAAGAAGAGAATAAAACCTAAACTACAGAAACCAAAGACCTGTATTCAAATCCTGGATTAGCCACTTAAACCACAGAAAGTTGGTGCAGAAATTAAACGTGGCAGTGTGTATGCTGTCATCTGTGTCGGACAAGGCACCTATGATCTCATGTGAGATGTAGCTGTTCCTAAGGCAGCTTGTGACATGTGTTCAGTTCCCATGTGCCCACCCTGATCAGGCCAAGGCCCTGGGAAGGCAGCAAAAACACTCCATAATGAGCAGTCACTGTTCCCTCCCCCGGCAGCAACAAACATACTCGATGAAGGTGATAAACACATGATACCGATCTTACCACGCAGATGTGTGTTCAACATCGAGCCCACAGAGGCTCCTGGCAGATAATCCATCTTAAAAAGGCAGCACTGCTGGCTGATTTCTGCCAGCCATGTATTTATGAGGAATTTAAACTGTGATTTGAATGTACTCCTAGCATCACGTGGGCTGTGAAACACTCCATCATCCCAGCCCATACTCAGTCAATGCCCAGAGAGCCGCAGCTTCATGCAGGAAAGTTGGGTGTTCTAGAAGCTTTTCCACCACTAGCCTGTTAAAATGATGTTTCAGCCAGTTCCATAATCACCTATTTTTTTGCCCATGACATTTCCAGCCCTGTGCTAGGCCCTGGGGTTTGAGCACGGATGAAATACAGCCTCCTCTCCAGAAAGCTCACAGTCTAGTGAACTACATTTGTACGGCCTTTCACAATCTTTTAGCAATTTCACTCAAGCCTTTATCCATCTTCCCTGGTATTTTTATTATTATTGGGCATGCCTTCCTTGGTCTGGGAAGAATCTGATATAAAATTTGTTTCCAGTTCAAATCAGGCAGAGGAGCTTAATTGCCCTCGTTTGGGCTTTAGAATTCTTAGGAAGGAGGAAGAACGCAGGGCCCCCAGCCAGGCGCAGCGTGGCAGACTGCTGGGAGGCTGTGCACAGGCCACTGCCAACGCCCTTCCTTTCCTGCCTCTCAGGACAGGGCCGAACCGCCAGCCACTTGCCAGCCTCCCTTTCACGGAGGCGTCATCGTACAGCCTAGTTCCAGTCACCGCGGTGTCTGCGGGAATCTGTTACAGGGCTTCTAGGAAAGCTTTTGCTTTAATTTTAAGAAAAGACAGTCCCGGCTGGCTTGACCCTGGTTTGGGGTTTGTTTGTTTGTTTTCACTGTCTTCACATGGCATACATGTGATGCTTGGAGCTGTAACAGCCCTCTGGTAAACAGGAGGCAGACAGCAGGTCAGAAAGGAAACACCCAGAGATGTTCTTGTTGATTCTGTTGAGCTGCTGAGGCCATGGTGGCAGACTATTTCATGAGAAAAACCAAGGCCTGATGTTTAAACCATTGCAAGAGGGGTTTTCTGTTACCTGCAGCCACACAGTCCTGGAATACATAGTTCAGGGCACAGCTGAGTAAATGCCTTTGAACTAGACACCCTTGGGTTTATGTATCAGCCCATCACTCAACTGGCTACATGAGTCTGGACAAGTAATTGAATTCCTCGGATTGCTTCCATCTTCTAGGAAACGAAAATACTTACACATGTTGACAAATGGGTGTAGCCTCTACAGTAGTTCCTCAAAAAATTAAACATAAAATTACCATATGACCCAGTATATCCAAAAGAATTGAAAGCAGAAATCAAAAAGTAGTTGCACACCATGCTCATAGCATCGCATTTCACAACATCCAAGGGTGGAAGCAACCAGAGTGTCCACCCATGAATAAACAGATAAACATCATGTGAATTACGATGGAATATCATTCAGCCTTAAACAGAAAGAAATTCTGACACATGCTACAACACAGATGAACCTTGAAGGCATTATGCTAAGTGAAATAAACCAGCCATAAAAGGACCAAAACTATATGATTCTATTAATCAGAGATACTTAGCGTAATCAAATTCATACAGGACAGCAGTTGCCATGGGGCTATGCGGGAAAGGAAAGTGTTCCCATTTCACAAGATAAAAAGTTCTGGAGATGGACGGTGATGATGGTTTCTCCTGACATGACTACATTTAGTATCTCTAAACAGCATACTTAAAAATGGTTAAAATGGTAATTTTATGTTGTATATATTTTATCATAATTTTAAACAACTTTTTAAATAAAATGTTTAAGACAATTTTAAAGATTTGATTTATTTGAGAGAAGGGAAGGGAGGGAGAAAGACAGGGAGAGAAACATCAATGGGCTGCCCCTCACACAGCCCACAGCCCAGGCATGTGCCCTGACCGGGAATCAAACTGTCAACCTTTTGCTTCACAACCAAGCCATGTTGGTCAGGGCTTAAAAACAATCTTAGAAATTAAATAAGAAAACCTCTTAAAGAATCCAGAAGTTGTCAGGCTGCCCACCACTCTGGGTCAAGCCCTGCAAGGCTTGTTCCACTCTGGCCTTGTCCCAGATCAACATATCTGAAAGGTATTTCATTCATGCAGCAAGAGGTTATGATCACTTTTCTAAGAAACCAAAGATGAGTCAAATGGCTTCCTGCCCTGGAAAAGGAAAAAGATATTCACAAACAGCCACACTGCAAGGAAGACTGTAACACCTGCCCGCAGAGAGAGGTAGAAACAGTGCAGTATCTTCAGAGGTCTGAGCCACTGCACTTGGCTTTGGGATATGACAAAACTTCTAAAGGAAAGGTGGCGCTGGAGCTGGACTTGAAGAATGAGAATGTTTATTGCTGAAACACAAGATATTTTAAAGATATCTCCAGCTGGCAATCACCACAACGTGAGCTGAGATGGCAAAGCATCTCGTCTGGGTGGGGGAACCATGCGTCGGGATGAGGAGGAAGGATGGGAGCCAGGTGAAGCCCCATGCCCCAGGCAAGGAAGTAGTATTTTTATTTCATAAAGGAGGGCAGGAGATAAAGATGTGTGTTTGAATCAACAGCACCCAAGATTATTCTAAGCACAAGTTATCAAAAAGTGACAACTCACCAAGTGTCCAGCAGCAGCTAAGAGCTCTTGCAAATGCCTAGCACAGGTTATTGGGGTAGGCACACCTGCTGCCAAGCCCACCTACTTCCAAAGAACCACAACAAACACTTCAAAAGGCCTTCAGTTCCTGGTGGACTCCAGAGGCCAGTCCTAACTCTGCCAAACCCTTCACCATGCATGCTCCCAGACAGGGTCTATACCCCCAGCGTAGGACTTCCCTTCTAAAGGAGCACTGGCCCACCTTCCTCACACAACTACAAATCTGGTTATCTGGCTCCTTGAGAACATTTGCCCATATCCTCTATATTGAAGGCAAGTAAATTAGCACAGATAATTGGGGAGGGTAGATGAATAAGGAGATCCAATGCAAAAAAAAAAATTTTTTTTAATTGAGTCCAATTTTAAGAAATTATTTCAAAGTTCTAATCAATATAAGTGATGAAACAATTCATGACAGGAATTACAATTACCAAAGAAATGATCTGTTCTGCAACAGCAATTTTAGTGACATTTATAACACACAAGAAATCATGACACTTAATTATCTGAGTTTACTGGGGCTACAGATGCCATGCTGAAATCTAATTAAATAGATCCACCAAAACTGGCCATCTGAAGAAAAGTTGTCGAACCATGCACTGGTTTTCAAAAGCAGTTCGTGAACAGCCTCCAAATAGGCAGTGAGTAATGATCTATCTTTCTTCCTCAACCGTCATTTGAAAAAAGAGACATCTCTATATTGATCTTCAGTTCTTCACGAAAGAATTTACTTCAACTCCTAAAACACATCCCCCATTCCAATGATCTTCGATAGATCTCCAGGATAAATGGAAATTCCCTCACTACTTACCTTTTAGATCTTACATCCAAATGATATCAGATCTCGACAAGGTAGGTACAAATCTTTAAGTGCTTAAGAAAAAGAATTCTCGCCTCAATTTCTTAAAAATGTTAATAGTCAAACATTTATAGCCTTAAGAAGTTCTTTAATTCCTGAAATATCAATGAACTGCTTGCTTAAATTCTAAGTGTTCCATGAGGACAAGGTTCTAATTATAAAGCTAATTAAGTCCTCAAAGAAGAAAATACCGAAAACATATAAAAGTACAAAAAAGAAAGTTAAAATCACCAACAATCCCACCAACCATGGACAATCACAATTAACATCTTGGTCTCTTTCCTTCCAATGTATTTTTTAAGCATACATATCTTTTTATCATACATACCTTTTGTTATAATCTTACCGTCTTGGGTGCTATTTTATCATTAAATACTGTATCGAGAACATTTAATATGATTTCTCTAAATAATACCCTATTTCTGAATTCATAGTTTGTTTCCAAGTCTAAAACTTTCATCAATAAACTGATTCACATCCTCATAGTTAAACCTGTATCCACCTCTCTGATTAATTCCTTCTGAGGTATTCTAAGAAAGAACCTCCTAGGATGATGTTCATTGGCATTGTGAGGCTCCTAATAAGACCAGCCTAATTAACTCAGAGTTATACCAATCTATTGGTAACCAAATACCATTGGCATTTCTACCAATGGTCTAATAAACAGCCAAAGTTGTGAACTACTTTTTCTTTCCAACAGCATTATTCAATACTCAGTGAATGCCTTACCAGTTTTTTCTGTATGTTTCTCTTTGTTTTACAAATATTGATATATTACTTTGTCCTGAATTTAATGTTAATTTTCAAGTAACATTAGGACAATAAAGGTTTTTTTAAAAATAGGATTCTCTTAATGAATAGAGACCATCATATAAATATATTTCTTTAAAGGAGAGAGGTATTGAAAAGTTGAATACTTTATGTTTATTAGCTGTTGATTAGCTAATGAATTAGCCATTAATTGCCTGCTTATATCCTTTAGTAATATTCCTACTAGGGTTTTAGCATTCTTACTTATATATAAACCAAATTAACCTTTTGTTGCATGCTTTTCCAATTTTCTACCAGCATCTTACCTTCTTAGGGAAGTTTTTTGACTTCTGGAAATGTTAATTTCACACAATCAGCCATTTTCCTCCTTTAAAATTTTCTTTCTGTTGACTCCCTGCAAATTTCTGTTGACTCTGATAGAAGTCATCTACAATTTTTCCTAGTTTTTATTGATTATGATGGTAATTTTTGCACTTAGCCTTTTAATGTAACCACAATTTACTTCAGTGTGTTTTGTGAGGAAAGGCTAAAGTTAATTTAGAATTTATTAAATAATTGATCCTTTCCCTTCATCATGCACTAAATCCTCTTTCATATTAAGCTCTTTTTCAAGACTATCCTGTTCCATTCAATGGTACCCTCCTGTACTAATTAATAACTACATTCTTAATCAGCATAGTTTGAGTATACTTTATATCTGGAATGCAAATCTCTTCTGATTATACAGCATTATGATCATTTTCTCAGTAATTCTGCCAGATTACTCTTCAAGAATTTGAGAAGAATGTGACACATTCCAAAGAAAGAAGAAAGATGAAGAAAGCAAGCACCAGTTGAGACGGTGCTGGCAACAGGATGAAGTGATACATTATCTGGAAACAAGTGACATCTTTATCACACTGAGAGAAAGCTGCAGCCCTCATATCCATTTAGTCATGTTTTCTTTCATGCCAGTAAGTTTTTGTGATTGTCTTCATATGGATTCTACAGTTCTTGTTATGTTATTCCTATGTGTTTTATACATTTTTACTCCTAAGTAAACTACATCAAGCTAGGAAGGTCTGAGATGGTATGCCCAAATTTTAATGACACATCATAAAAGATTATGCTTGTCTTTCCAGGGCCTGGCAAACAGGTACAAAAGCCCTGGTGCTAAAAAACTAGATTGGCTGGACCAGGTAGCAGACTCACCATGATGGTTCTCTTGTGTTCAATATCAAAAACATTTTATTTTCAAGGAGAACAAATCACCTTAAAAGACTTACACAACTACCTCTGATGGTCTGTCCACATGGTACACTGTCCCCCTGACTCCTGCTCCCAAGGGGTAGGCAAAACCAAGCCAAGGTCTTTCTAGGGAACTTCCATTTTGAGAAGAATGTCTCTGGCCTTTGGAACTAATCCAGGGTGGCCTCATCCCTGATGGATATTAAAGAGGTGGTTTGAAATAGAAGTGATAACAATTGTATTGAGATACCATCCACGTGCCATACAACCCACCCCTTTAAAGCGTATGATTCTGTAGTTTGTGGTGCACAGAGTTGTGCAAGTATAGCTCCCAAAGAAAACCTGTGGCCATTATAAAATTTTTTTAAGTTGGGGTAAAATACGCATAACATATCACTCTATCTTTTTAAGATTTTTATTTATTATTTTTTGAGAGGGGGGAAGGGAAAGAGGCAGAGAGGGAGAGAGACATCAGTGTATAGCCTTTCACCTGCCTCCAACTACGTTCCTGGCTGGATACCTGGCTTACAACCTGGTTGTGTCCTGACTGGGGAATCAAACCCATGACCTTTGGGTTCACAGGCTGGTGCCTTATCCACTGTGCCACCAGCCAGGGCTTACCCTATATATATATTTTTTTTCCAATGTGTGGTTGCGTTTCACCTGCCTCCAGCCACAGACCTGACTGGAGACCTGGTTTGCAACCTGGTTATGTGCCCTGGCTGGGGAATCGAACCTGCAACCTTTGGGTTCTCAGGCCGGCGCCTTATCCACTGTGCTACCAGCCAGGGCGACTTACCCTATTTTTAAGTGTATAGTTCAGTAGTGTTAAATATACTAACACTGTTGTGGAACCACTCTTTTTTTCTTGCAAAACTGAAGCTCTCTTCCCCTTCCCTTCCAGCCTCAGCCTCTACCACTCTGCTCTCAAGTTCTACGAAACTGACTGCTCTGGGGACCTCATGTAGGTGGAATCACACAACGTTTGTCCTTCTGTAACTGGCTTGATTCGCTTAACATAATGTCCTCAAAGTTTATCCATGTTGTCACATGCATCAAGATTTCCTTCCTTTTTAAGGCTGAATACATTATAAGGGTTTTTTTGTTTGTTTGTTTGTTTGTGTTTTAATAGAGAATAAGGGAGGGAGAGGGGAAGAGAGAAGTAGAAAAAGAGGGAGACGGACAGTTGGGAGGCTCCTGCACTAGTCCAGGTAAAATCATGATGTCCTGCCCTGCAGCAGTGATGGGGAGAGAGAGTACAGTAGATGTATCCAAAATATACTTTGCATTAACACACTATATTTAAAAAATACAACAGCAGGACTTGCTGATGGATTTGAATACTTTGGGATAATACCTTGATTGACTAACTGGGAGAGGGAGGACTGCACAGGAAAGAACTGAGAGTGGGGTAAGTCAAATTTGAGTAGCCCCTGGGAGCTTTTCCTAAGTAACCCAAAGTGACCGCAAGGTGGTAGTGACAAGAGAAGTCAGGATGAGGGCTATGCCCCAGGACTAGAAGGAAACCAGTGCAGAGTGGTCATGGTCCAATGACTCCAGAAGAGAGATGCCTGGCAGAATGGAACTGATGGGAATTCCTGGTGCATCTGGATATCTTCAGAGGATATTTGTAACTTGCAAAGGTTCAATGGTTAAATCAGTGATAAATATATATAAAACTAAGCAAATTTACAAAGGCAATACAATCAGAGAAAATAATAAGCTATGAAGGAAAAGAAGGAAACATGGTTTGCTATCTAGTTAAATTATGGGGTGTTCATGAGATGGAATACTATGTACTTACTGATAATAAAGAATGAGGACATCCTCTCATATCAATATGGAAATCCAAGATATACTGTGAAGTAAAAACAAAAAGACAGACAAAATAGTGTGTTATAACTGGCTACCTCTTCTTGTAAAATGCAAGGGGAAGGAAGATGGACAATGATTTTTGCTTTTCATTCTTGGACTAGAACTGTATGACACATGTGTGTGCATGCACAAGTAAGAACTAATAAAAATGCTTACTGGGGAGGCAACAGTAGAAATGGGATGATGGATAAGGGATGGGGTGGAAATTAAACTTCCCATTTAAGACTCTTTTTGAACAATAGGAATGCATTATCTAGCTCTAGAGGCTGAAATCCCTGGGTGTCTCAAGGTCAGATTCTGGTGAGATACCTCCTGGCTGGCAGGTGGCTGTCTTCTCATTGTGCACTTACTTGGCAGAGACAGAAAGAGATCTCTCTTCCTCTTCTTTTCAGGTCACCAGTGCTATTGAATTAGGATCCACCCTTAAGACTTCTTTTCATTTTAATTATCTTCTAAAAGCTCTGTCTCCAAATGCAGTTGCTTTAGGGTTAGGGCTTCAACATACAAATTTTGCGGAGACACAATTCAGTCCAAGTGGAGAGAAGGAGGAGTGAAGAGGAGAGGAAAGGAGGGAGGGAGGGGGTTTATATGGCCCACGAGTATAACTAGAGGACTGATAAGTACACCTAGCTTTAAAAGAGTGATCATCAAGGCCCTGGCTGGTAGCACACCGGATAAGGCACCAGCCTGTGAACCCGAAGGTCACTGGTTCTATTCCCTAGCCAGGGCACATAACCAGGTTGCAAGCCAGGTCTCCAGCCAGGTCTGTAACTGGAGGCAAGTGAAAGGCAACCATACATTGATGCTTCTCTCCCTCTCTGCCTCTCTCCCTTCCTCTCTCTCTGGAAATAATAAATAAAATCTTAAATATATATATATATTAAATTATATATACATATAATAAATTAAAAAGTGGTCATCAAAGAGCAAAATCAAGATGAATAGGAATGATCAGGCAACTGAGACTCCCATGCAGAATCTTCTGATATGTAAGGGGTTAACTCCTACACTCGCACTTCACATCTTTTTAAATGCTACTCCATCCCCTCTGAGTACCATCTAGCAGGCCTATCTGCACCTTTCCTCATGAGCAATCACCTCACAGAACTCAGAATTGAATTTTGAATCTCAGCCTCATTACGGTGAAATATAGATATAAATGGGAATGGTGTAGTGCTTTGGATCCCTGGAAGTTACGATTTATTTTTTATACCTAAAGATGATCCCAGCTTTATTCTTAAAACCTTCAGTTTTATTTTCCCCCCTAAAGTCTACAGTCCCAAAAGGAAATCTCAGGAGGAAAAAAAAGCCTGTCTAATATGGAAAAAGAAAAATGAATGTCTGACAAAAATGATGTCTATTGACCCAGATCCTGCTGAGCGAGGAAGCGAATCCTCAGGTGCAAATGAGGCACTTATTACTGCTAGTCAAGACTCAGGAGGCTTCATTTATTACACGCCTGTCGGAGGGCACTAATAGTTCTATAATAACCTGAAGAGCAAGGGAGCTTTCTAATGTGACAACTGATCCTTGTTCACTTGGCTAAAAGTGGTTTGGCATTCGTCACATATATTCTGGACAGAAATAAGTGAGGCAGAATCCAATGTTCAACATCAGAGAGTCTCAGAAGGTCCCTACCCCATGTCCATCAGAAGACTGATAAGAGTTTTCCAACACTTAGAATCTCCTTTTTCAATTTCCTCAGCCCACAGGACAAGCCTTGGATACGTTTGCCACTGAGCCATCTGAAGTGGCAGCCCAGGAGAACCAGGGGTATGAGGCAGGGGACTGCCTCAGCTTTGACCTCCGTGTCTCCTCAAGACATTGCCAAGGAAATTACTTCCTTTCTTCAGCATTTCTCAGTTGCTAGATAAAGGGCTTGAACCAAGGTTCTTTTCAGCTCCCAAAGTCTATGATTCCAACTTTCATCAAATCACACTACTTAGATAAATACAATCAGCAGTCTTAGCTGCCTGCCAGGCTTAAAACACTGTTCACCACAGGACGGTGAGCAAATGTGTGTTTGCAGGACGACTCATGTATAGGAAGAAAATGAGGAAGTGGCTAATAGCATAGCCTTGTAATCATCTCGGAGGCTCTGACCTTGGGTTTCAGTCACACAAGGCTGGCAGCATGGACGGCAACACCAACCCACTGATTGACTCCTGGAGGATGGTTAGGAAGAAAGCACAGAGCCACCCTGGTAACAAAAGAAAATCCATAAACAAGAGGCCCCAAACAAAGGAAATGCTTCTGTTTAAGTGTTAAGACATTGGTTTTTAAAAGGATACTCACTCCAGGTCTCCACGGAGGAGCAGTTACCTATCTCAGCTTGGCAGGGGCGGAGCTCCCAGGCAGCAGGGCCAGAAAGCGCGCCCCCTGCAGGAAGGAAGGGCCCCTGCAGCTGCACCTAAAGGCCACAGGCTGTTGAACCACATCACAATTTCCTGCGCCACAGAAACAGCCTCAGGTCACCTCGAAAGAAGCAAATGAACAAAGTTTTGCTGGTAATGAGTTGGGAGCGCTCACTTCCTGATTATGTTCCTGCACACCATGACCTCGCTACTCCCAGGGCTTCAGCTAATCTCCGGGCTTCAGCTAATCCCCAAGCTTCAGCGACTCCCCGCAGAAGAGGAAGGCCTCCGCACAAAGGGCTTTATTTCTTGGGGATCATTCAACCAGTTCCTTCTTAAACAGCCTTGCTAGGGTGTTTAAGGGCAGTCACACTTAACCCCCCCCCAAAAACAATAGATTCAGGCCAGCGAAACTAACTGAGGTACCAGCCCCAGCAAACGAGGAAAGATTAGAGACTAGCCAGGGACAGTCAGATAAAGTTGCATTCAAATTGCTCATTTACCACTTATTATCCATGGATCCTGGGCAAGTTATTAACTTCCTTCAGTATAGCTTCTCCACCAGCAAAATGAAGATAGTAATATTATCTAGCTCACAAAGTTCTGCCAAGAAGTAAAAATATAATATGTGTACAATACTCTAAAACACTGCATTACGCACAGTAGGTGCTCAGTAAACGTTAGGCACAGGTGTGCACCCATACTCATACAAACTAAGGGCCTCCACAAACACTTCCCAGTACACCAGGACCTTAGATAAAAGCTGATTCATCATGTGCACGCAAAGAAGAAAATACATAAATAAAAAGGCACTTGCCAATGAGAGGGGGAATAAAAGAACTAATTATAGGAGGTCCTCAGTGTCCTGCGCCCAACAGGAAATGAATTTGTTGCTAGGCTCCTTTTCTGGCCACAATTCATGGTGCAATAAAATTACTGGCATTGTTTCCTATGTTCCATTTTCAACATTCTCTTTATCCAGGTCCTGCTCAGGGAGGCCAGCCGAGAAAGGAGGTCAGCAGTACCCCTCAGACTCGCACCTGCAGAGGTCAAGTGCCCCGTCCTTGGCTTCTGCCCAAGTAGTTAAGATCATCTGAAGGGAGAGGGTTTTCTGGACACTGTGCCTCCCTCTCTGCTGCAACCAGTGTGATGAGATGGAAAAGAACACAGGCTCGGACAAAAGGCAGATCTGCCACTCTAGTTGGACAGCTAACCTTGGACATGTTATTTAAACCATGAGCCCATAAATCATGGCTAATGCCACCCATCTGCAAGGCTGTTGCAGGTTTAAAGAGCCAGCCACACGAAGTGCCGGTATGATGCCTCAATCATCCAAGACCTTAAATTAATGATCACAGCTCCTCCAACCTTGCCCTTAAGATTTCCTCCTGCCGCTCCTGCAGTCCTTCTCAGTCCTTTGTAAATTCATCTTTCTTTGCCTTCCTCTTAAACTCTGGAATCCCCGAAGCTTAGTCCTTGGCTTTCTCTTCTTCTTTAACACACTCTCTCCCTGGATAGTCACATTCACACTGAAGGCTTCAAAGATCACCCACAGCCTAATGACTCCCAAACAGCTGGGGCAAGCCCAGTCTTCTCTTCTGGGCCCAGACCACCATTTCTAGCTCCATACTGACTTCTTTATCTGGCTTCCCCGTGTTCCCTAAACCATATTTCTAAAACAAATCTCAGTACCACCCCACCAAACCTGTTCTTATTCAGTTACCCTGAGCCCACACTAATCATAGGTTCACAATGTCCTCTGGTCTGTACCTTCTTGCTGGTTTTCCCATTAATATACTCTTCCCCCATTTTGTTTCCACTGCTTACTGAAGGTCATTATCACTCACATTGCTTCCAGTCACTGTCCCACCCTCTTCTCCACTGCCTCCTGAAGTATCTCCCCAACTTGAAATCTCACTCTGTCTCTATAATGTATAATCCTGTAGTGGGTCTCATCACCTACAAGTAGGATGAATATACCAATTATCACCAAACCTAGACACTCGTAGAATGAAAGAGGGCCACTGTTCACAATTACACAAAGCTAACAGGCACCAACTGGCACTGTCCCAGGCAAACTGACAAGTGCAGTCACCCTACCTACAAAGGGTGAGCCTCAGCCAAGTTCACAAGGACCTTCATGATCTGGCTCCTGTCTGAACACAAACATTACCTCCCATTCTCTTTTAAACATCAACTGCTTGAGCCTATGGACTTTCCCACCTCCTCAAAAGTGTCATTCTCTTCCCTACCTCACACGCCCTGGTAACTGCTTCCCCTGTTCACCAGGCAAGTGCCTATGGCTGCCACTCCCATGTTATCTTCTCTGTGATGTCCTCCCTGCTCTGTCCTCCAGTGCCTTCTGCATACCTCTGTGTCCAAGCACTTGTTGCATGGGCTCCATCTGCATGTTCCTACTGGACTTGGGCATCTAGTACAGAATGCAGTGCAGGTATCCAAGGTTCATGAAAAATATTTGTAAGTGTCCAACCAATGACCTCCATTTGTAAGAGTCCAGATGAACTGGGGGTACTGAGCCAAAACAATAGGTAACAGGCTGACCTAGGCACACAAGGACCAAGCCACTAAGCCTGGCCACCAAGGAGATCAAACTCAAACCAACAAGTTTTTGGGGGAGCAACCAGAACCCCAGAGGCTCCCTCCATTCTTTAACACTCCTAGGTGCAAGTAGCAGAGTTGGCCTCACTCCACCTAGAGGGAAACCTAGGGAGAAAAGGGAAAGCTCCGATGCAGCCACAGGGGCACTGAAGGGGTGAGCAGGCAGGACTGGAACCTGCCCTAGGATGGGGCTGGGTCCCAGGGCCTGGGAAGTCGCTCATTCATTCTCATCTCTCTCTCCTTCTGCCAACCATCCTCCTTCCTGCCTCCAGGCAGGTACCAACGGGCCCCTCCCAACTCCCAAGCCCACGTGACAGACCCAGGGACTCAAGTTTCTCTCCCAGTTCCTAGTTCAATTCCCAGGGACTCAACTCTGACCATCCCAGTTTGGTCAGGAGCCCATCCTTGGATCAATCGACTATAGGTACCCGGTAGGATGCTTCGAGACAGAGTAGCCAGTGAGGGGCTCACAGCGGTGGGTGCTGGGGAGCTAGGTGGAGTGGCACGGCTCGCTGTGAGTTAGGTAAGCAGTACAGAAGGAAACTTGTGGCCTACCTCCACCCTGGACAGTTTCCTTTTCCCCTCACCTCTCTATATTCCCTTCCTAAGTCGACTATTTGTCCTCTGTTAGAGCTGTCTTCATGAATGTTCTGCCCATTCTTCAAAACCAAGACCAAATCTCAACTCATCATAAAGCCTTGTGGGGCTAATTCTGTCTGGTTACAAAACACTATTCACATTGTCTAAGGAGGCTGCATTCTATTTGTGATCATACTTTTTCATCAACCTTGAGAAAGGGCTGCTTAAATTTGCTACAACTGGGCTTCAAGGGCCCCTCCTGTGTGCTGGGCATGGGCTAGAGGCTGCGGGAGAGCCTCAGGAAGCTTGTAACTTTCCTGGGGGTAACCTACAAGGTCTCCGAAGAATATCACTCATGTCAGAGAGCATAAAGGTAAGAGGGAGTCAAAGGGGGTACAAACATTATTTCCCAACAAAGATGAATTCAAGGGCAATTTTTTAATGTTATAGAGGTTTTCTATTTTCAAAATGATTTATCCAGTAGCCCTCTAACAGCCAGCTTCTTGGAATCATTAAGTTCCAAAGATGATTTCTGCATATGGCATCAGAAGAACCTCTTTGGGGTAAAGGGAAGGCAAGCCCCAGAGGACTGCAAATATGGAGAATGGCCACTTCTCACCAACATACTCAAGCTAACAGGCATATTACACTCTGATATGAACGGCATTCAGTACCTGGCACTAAATAGTTTGATAAATTCCAAGAGGATGCATCAAGGAATACAAAGAGCCCACAATACAAATTGGAACTAAGGTCTAGTGCTGATTCCACCATTATCACTTCCCTGGTAAGGACCCAAAATTCCTCGTCTGTAATAAAAAAACTCTCAGAGATCCCTTCCAGAAGTAAGATTCTATGTTCTACCTTAAATTATGTATACACAGGCTGCACAATAATCCCTCCAGACTTAGGTATCACATCAAAAATGATGCCAGGCATTTATTAGCAGTAAAAAACAAAATCATGCAGAAACACAGTTGCATGTCATCTTTTGGGGAGTGGGAGGTACCCGAAGACATTTTTCCTGCTGTACTTTATATAAATTTATTAACAGCAAAGTCACTGCAATTAAGGCAAACCCTGTGATACAACTAATCAATGCAGCTGCAGAAAATGACATGGCGTTTGGACCTCTGGACAGAGACTGGCCCAGGAATAAACATATCACAGCCCTGGCTGGTAGCACAGAGGATAAGGCACCAGCCTGCAAACCCAAAGGTTGCTGGTTCGATTCCCCAGCCAGGGCACATAACCAGGTTGCAAGCCAAGACTCCAGCCAGGTCCATGGCTGGAGGCAGGTGAAAGGCAACCATACGTTGATGTCTCTCTCCCTCTCTCCCTGAAAATATAAATAAAATCTTAAAAAAAAAAAAAAAAAAAAACAGATTGCAGATAGTACCCAGTGATGACCAGACAGGCAAGCAGGCTTCCCTTTGGGCTTTATAGGATTTCACAGGTGAGAGCTCCTAAAATAAGCCTCACCTGGATTCTGAGGAATTCCCACAGGAGGAAGGCATGTGAGATGCACAGTAAGAAAAATGGGAATGTGCCAAGATGAGGGAAGAGATGAAAGACAGGCACAGGTCAGTAAGACTTAAGAGACTGAAAAAGGTGATGATGTTTATTCATTGTAATTTAAAAAATTCACACATAATATCTGCCGCCTCAACTACTGTTAAGTGCACAATTCAGTGGTGTTACATACATGCACATTATGAAGCAACAGATCCCCAGAATTCTTCATCTTCCAAAACTGAAATTCTGTGCCCCTGAAACAATAACCCGCAGTTTCCCCTCTGCCCGCACCTCAGCTCCCAACCACCATTTCACTTTCTGTCTGTTCGAGTTGAACTCCTCCAGGCACCTCCTATTGGCAGAATCCTATAAGCAGAATCCTACAGCACTTGTCTCTGTTGTGACTGCCTTTTTCACGTAGCAGCTCTTGAAGTGTTATCTCTGGTGCAGCCTGTGTCAGGACTTCCTGCCTTTCTAAGGCTGAACAATATTCTGATGTATGTACAGACCACATTGTGCTTAGCCTTTCGTCTGATGATGGGCAGGCACCTGGCCCACTCCCACCTCTCAGCTGTGGTGATCCATCCTGGCTTAGATCCTGGGTATACACATGTGGCAGCAACTCTTATTAAGTGGATTCTCATCAACAGAATATCTGTTATGAATCAAGAGGTCAGCCTAACTTTTTTAAATGTTTTCTAATATAAACTATGCTTCTTTCTTGCCCTTCATAGAGAAGACTGTCTGCACCGGAGGAATGTCATGGAGCTTCCTGAAACATATCATCACATCCACAGGCCAGACCACAACCCAGCAGCATGGGGGATAAGCTTTTCCCTAAATCGGTGGTCCTCTGGTTGGTCCTTTTTCTTTGCTTGTACATGGAAATTCCATGAAACATCAAAAAAATTTTAAAAATTAGGCACTGGCCTGAGAACCCAAAGGTCACCGGTTCGATTCCCAGCCAGGGCACATAACCTGGTTGCAAGCCAGGTCTCCAGTCAGATACGTAGCTGGATGCAGGTGAAAGGCAACCATACATTGGTGTTTCTCTATCTCTCTGCCTCTCTCCTTTCCCCTCTCTCTAAAAACTATAAATAAATAAAGTATTTTAAAAAATAAAGAAAAGAAACCCAGTAGTGTTGTCTTTTGGGAAAGAAAAACTGCACAGAATCCCACTTACATGCAACCCCTAAGATGCCCCAACCCCTACAGGGACCACCGGGGCCCCTCTGCACCTGGGTCAGGGGAGCTGGGACTCGGCAGACCCCTTTCTACTCAGCACAGCTCCCACAGGGAATCCAAATGCAGTACGTTAATGTGCGAGTGAAAAAAATCAGGCATGTTTTCTGTGTGTTTTTAAATTTTCCTCATGAGATTTCTTGAACTTTAAGTTTTCAAACAGCAGCATATTTAAAAACCTATTTTTTCCTATTAGTCAATGTGAACTGCTAACTTAAACCTAATTCAATGACAGGTTTCCAATTCCAAAAGAATCAGGTTCTCTGTTGTTCTGCCATTCACAGATTCAGCAGACACCGGACAAACACCTCCTGAACAGCCGCTCTCCTTTCTAGCTCCTCCCAATGTTCCTCCTTCAGGTCAGGCAGGGCCCCAATTCAGAAAAGCTGGGGCCTGAGGTCTGGTTTCTACTGAGTTGTTAGCTGGTGCCCAGAGAGGCAAGACAGCCACTTCCATTCAGATACCTACTTCTCTCCACAAGCTCCCAACTATCTCCCTCCCGCAGGTGCTGCCCTGGGCACTGGAGCATCCAGAATGCCATGAAGGAGATTCTCACCTCAGGATGTCGACTGGACCAGTGGCCCTGGTGCTCCCTTCAGCTTGTGGGCTGGTCACAATTCACAAAGTAGAAAACAATTTCTCAACTGACCGAAAGGCCCAAGAACCTCTGCCCAGTGAGACAAAAACAGGCCCTCTTGGGCCAGTATGTTAGAGATGGGAACCACCTAACCATAATTTTTTAAGGGGAAAGGATGGAGAAAGAGGAAGAGAAACATCAATATGTGGTTGCCTCTCACACCCCCCCAACTGGGGACCTGGTCCGCAACCCAGGTACGTGCCCTGACTGGGAATAGAACTGGTGACCCTTTGGTTCACAGACCAACACTCAATCCACTGAGCCACACCAGCCCGGGTACCACCTAACCATAATTTTAACCCCAGAAGGGTCTCAACCTCCCCTCTTCTTCTCCCCTGCTCTCCCCTCCCTTCTCAGCCTGCATCAGAAAACCAGTGCCTCAGAAGGTAGTGTTAATATTAGTTCTGCTACAACTTTTTAAAACAATCACGAGCAGCCTGACTGCCCGTGTTGACACGGCCAGCAAAGTGGGCAACATCCTGAGGAGAGATAGGCCCTGCCACTGGGAGCTGTGAAGTCTCAGAGCTTCTGGCCTCTCTACGGTGCACCTTTCTTACTTAGAAAACGAGGTGATGACGCCCACACGACAGGATTAAATAAGGAAGCATTCACAAATCCTCTCTAGAAGAGTGTGTCTCATGCAAACATGGGATGCAACAATCCCTCCCCCTACAAAAATGCCCAAGGACTTCAGGCTCCCCATCCGCCCTGAGGAACTGCTCATGTTTGGTAGAGAGCTCACCACCAGCAACTAGCCTAGAATGGGTACAGTTCCACCCGGAGAGGGCTGTGACTCTTGTCCTGACCCTGACGCACCCACACCAGCGCACACAGGCATGGGGACGGCACAGGAGTCCAGGAAGAGCAGGTGTCCACGTGCATTCCAGCACCACCAGTTCAGTTAGGGGCAACTTTGTGGGTGAGCAACCTGCGCGCTCACACAGGGCCCCATGCGTAGAAGGACCATGCTCTTCTGTCATCACCTTGAAAGTCTACATTTTTTAACAGACCTTGCATTTTAATTTTGCACTGGGCCCTGCAAAGTAACATAGACAGTCCAGAGCCCTACAGCTTTCGGCTTTTCTCCGAAACCTACTGTCCCTGTTCCTGACCATGGCACCCCTTGTCTTCCCCATTTCCTGGGCCTGAAGTCACAAGCCCTGTCCATGCATGAGCCCCGCAAGACTGAAAGATGCCGGGTGCTGACAGCACTGTTCTGACCATGCAGCAGGACCTTCCTCTCCACCCCCATTGTGGCTGCCCCACCTCTCTCACCTAGACTAATAAAACACCCTCCCCCAACTCAGCTCTGCTCCTCTGGGCTCTTCTGTGAGTCGTGCAAGTCGAAGCTCACCAAGGCAGAGTCACCCTGGCATTTTCCTGCTCACAGCCCCTCAGGGGGCCTCGCTATTTTCTCCAGGTGAACAGTACCACTGCTTGCAAGTCATGATAACCCCCACCCCTGGCCCAGTCTAGGATCGGGCCCACCTTGCCCAGGACCCAAACCTTTTAGGGAGGTCACCGGCCAGGAACAAGGCCCCTTCTCCCTCCTTGATCCTTATTCTACAACAGAACAGCACCCTCTTTCTGATGTACATACCATTATTTTACAGGATGCTCCCTGCAGTCAGAATCCCTGCGTGATCCACTCCATCTCTGCTGACCCCAATGTCTACAGCACAATCTCACAATACACACACTCACTGCTGCCCCAGCCTCATGGTCCAGCCTTCACAGGGGCGAATGCAATGTTGTCACAGTCCTTTACACTATGTATTCAATTCTGCAGGACATCTGTCACCCCCTTTTCTTTTCCCTTCTTTTACTGACAATAAACACAGAGGAATGTAAAAGGCCTTTACTAATCTGCTTTCCTGCCAACATGCACTGAAATCTGGTCCTCATTTGAATATTTAACAAGCCTCAACTTGGTGAGCCTCTTTCCCTCCACCTATGTAGGAAAAAAAAATTGGTTTAGCCCATTCAGACTGTGTTTTGTCCTGCACGTACATTTTAGGCCCCCACTGGAAATCCTAATCCTATTGCAGCACATTATTTCCGGTTTGTATGAAAGGCTGCCTGCAGAATCCATTTATTTGCTTCATCCATTTATATTAGTTTGCTTCAGTAAGTCCTATAACTTTTTCGCTCAGTAAATATGCATGTATGTTTTCTGGCTCTACAGACTACAATGACTTCAGATACTATAATAACCGAATCTCTTAAACCACTAACCAATGGAGAACCTTGAAAATGCATTTTGTAAAAATAAACCAATATGTAATGATCTATATTTGCAGTATATAATCTCAACACCATGTGCAATGTGTTTTTATCACAATGGTATTCTCATTAGATGAGCTTTCTGCCAAGGAAATATATTTTTTATCAATTCTGCTGGCTTATTGCACAGAAAAAAAAAATTAAATGTTTTACCAAGTTATTATGAAGCTGTCATTTTGGAAGTGAGGACCTTATTAAATCCCTTATTCAGTGGTCTAGTTATTCTTTCCCCCACCTGAGCCAGCCATTGCCAACTGCCACTCGGGAACATAATAGAAGATTTGAGGTCAAGGATTAAAATGTAAGTTTTGGAAGACTTTACCCTCTTTACCCTTTTTAATTGGTATGTGCCTAGCAAACATCTAATAACTGAGATTATCATATGCATGGGTGACATGCCCTACCCAAAACTTATGTAATAATCCCCACTGGATCAGAAAAATAAAATCCCAGGACATGGTTCTTACAATAGTGTTTATATTGTTATGACTAGCATTTTGGATGCAAATATACTGTTTCAGTCTTTGCTTATGTGGCATCCTTAGTACCTGGGCAATTATTTATGCTATGTCTGTTTCCTCCCACTGCTAGCCCTCTGAGGGCCCAGCTATGAGTCATAAATGTATATAAAACTGAGCATCACTTTTGACCCTGATGCTGGCACCAAAGGAGAACAGCTATGTGGGTGGAAAGAAAGCCTTATTTTGGGACAATTAGAAAAGAATAATGATTAAAAATGATTTAATAAATAAAATAAGAAAGTCTTCACTTCTCTTCTGGGAATCTTTAGAGCACAAGCAGCTTAGGAATCCAGGACATCTTCAAACCCATGTGTCCGAATTTTAGGAAAAGAAAAGTGCAAAAGAATTGACATTGTTAAACCCCTTCGCACCTTACCATATTTTTTGCCTCATTCAAAGCAAATGCAAATATTAGAGGGCTTGTGTTTTCCTCAAATGTCACAAGTAGTTGGTTTGCTTTAGCAAACTAAGGCATGCTTCTGAAATAGAACTCAAAACTAAAGCCCATTTGGTACTGCCAGAAAGTGATTATGGAATTCACTATCCATGCAAACAGCACCAGAAGCACATCCCAAACCCCCTGATTCTACTAAAAAGCAGTGCAGAGAATTCAGAATGAGACTACACCTCTCATTAAAAATAATTGTCAATTCCCTGTGTGCTCTCTGTGATCCTCTGGGGCAGCTACAAGAAAGGAAAAATGCAAACATGAGCCATGTCTCCTAAAAACAGCAGCCCAGAAACTCTTCCCAATAGCTGAGACAAAGAGAACCTGGGCACAAAATATTTTTGTACTGAAAGCTAAAACCATTATTGTACTTGAACCAGTAAAATAATTATCCTCAATTTGTTACTTCCTTCAGTATGGCAAAATTCAGCCAGGGGAATCTAAGCTTTAAATTCAAGGAGCTTCATTCCATCTGAGGCTATGATCCTGTTCAAGAATAGTTTTAGTATAAGCTTATCAGCACCATGGATAGTTCTCAGGAGTACTGAGAAAAGAGTATTACTGCCACACCATTGATATCCACACCACAACAGTGAGGCAATTACGGAGTATAATGAGGATCAAGATGTCATTTCATTGTGTGTTTTATTTGCTCTGCTTTGTTAGGAAAGGTTTTAGAACTCTACTGTGACTGTAGTCAAGTCCCCTTACCCATTGGATTTCACTTTTCTCCCAGACACACATAGCTGTTTGTATGTAAATTAATGCAAATACATACCATGCTCCACAATGCTGCATAAGGATGTCACATGCAAGAAGAAAAGACAGATTTTTTTTTTTTAGATCAGTAGAGAAAAGGTTGGAAAAACAAAATCTCTGAGTTCATATGCTGTATTCAAGGAAAGAGTAGCTGAGAACAATGAACATAAATCTTCATGGAAGAAAATAGGATGATATTGGTCTCTGCTAGCATGGTGCAGGCTGCTCAACCTAAGAATGCTCTGTCTGACAACCAAACCCTAGACAGATACGGGTGAGACCTCAGCAACAGAAAGGAAGCCAAATCTAAGCGGGCAGCTGTCCCTACACCAACTCTGGCACCTCCAGGGTGAATTTTGTTCCTCCAAAATGCCTAGGAGAATACAAAACACACTCAGAGGGTCATCGGGTTGTTGCTTAGATGTGGTTCAATAAAAATCACATGAAGGGGCATTTAAAATCTCTTTTATGGGACCATTAGACTCTGAAGCAAATGCCACATCCCTGTATATATATCCTCACAAGCACTTCAAAATCCTGCTGATGTAGGGGAGGCACAGAAAGACATCTAACCTGCTGAGGTAATGAGGTGAGTCTCTTAGACAAATTGAAAATATTTTCTCCCAGCAATGTTTGAGAGTGGGTCATAGTGATTAGTACTCCCATTCAAAAGTGGACATTGATTCTTCCTTGGGAGGATTAATGTACATAAAAGTTACATGATTTGCATGACAAGAATGTTGTTTTCCCTTAATTTTGTTTTGGTAATGTGCAATGAAGGCGATTGAACAAATGATCACAACTGGTGAATTACAGTAATAAATGACAGATCTACAATCCCAGGCCAAGAATGCTGTCAAATCACATATATGTGAAGAGTATGTTTTTTGCCTTTAGAGTTAAGCTTTTTGAAAAGCTGTCATACCTAATTTGGAGCACTTGAAGATAAAGCATAAATTTATCTGTTCTTTTTAAATCCTATATAAAATAATATACAAAAAGTGACCTTTTTTTCCAAATTAAATTTACCACCAAACTGGACCTCCATTGTCTTAAAGGGCTTTCTAATATACATGTTCAATTCTCAAATATTTGTATGATGAGTTCATTCAGCTAGGAATGAGGAAAAATGAAGCCAATTTTGAAGCATTAACAACAGACTTTGCACCTTACACAAGATAATGCACCCATTTTTCATCAAGATAACCCTGCCTCACTACCATTTTCCAGAACATCTTTCCTCAAAGATCTGGATCTTTGACAGGTACCACCTTATTTAAGGGCAATAAAGAAGTTATTTTCTCCAACTGAGATGAATGTGAAGCCAGAAGGGGTGAGAGAACTCTCCCAGTGTCCCACAGTAACTCATTAAGAAGGATCTTTTCTTATAGATGGTTTTGTTTCCAGGGCAGCACTGTCCACACTGGGCTGCCTGCATCAAACTAGGTATCTACTTTCAGTATAACAAGTGTGTCTTCTAAGAGTCAGGGCCATTCTGGCCTAAAGGGTATGCGAGGGAAAGAATTGCTTTGTGGAGCCTTCATAAAGATAATGCCAAAGAGTGAGTGACCCAAGGATATCCCCAAGGTAGCATGGAATGGTAGAAACCATTTTCCATGGGTGTATGCACTGATGTGGTCCACATGAGGTTGTTCCTTGTCTCTAGTAGTACCTGGAGCCTTAGATTCTGGGCCACCACCTTCATTCATAGCTTAGAATTCATGGATTAATCTATTTTCCTAGCCTAATTTAATACACCATTCTGGGCAAAATAGGGGACCTGAGCAACCTCTGCGGCTGTCCATGGTTCCTGATCATCACTACTCCCTGGTACTCAGTTGCTTCTCATCATGTTCAGACACTGGTGGTGATTCCTGCCCAACCTGGCATTCACAGCTCTCCTGCTAACAGGAGGAGGAAATATGACTTTACAGCATTACAAAGCTAACATAACCAATAACTCATGCATCGCAATTTATGTAGCTGCTCGCACATCTTTTTAAAATTAATTTATTGTTGTTATATTACTGCTTGTACATCTTTTAATACTTAACTAATATCATAATTTCTTCTCCCTTGGCACACTGAGTAAATTGAGAGGCAGTATGCCCTTTATGCCTTCCCTCTGATTCTCCAACTATATTAAACACTAAAGAATCTCAGTAACCCCTGATCCCATGGTATCTTCCTATTTAACCACCCAAAAATGTTCTGGCCCACCAGCTTAAGACTTTTGATGAATTTATCGCATAAAAAAAAATACTTACTGAACAGAATTATGTTCTGGCATAATTATTGCCACTGGGAATGTTTATGGGAAGAGGCTGTCCTTGTTCTTAAGGAGGTAATTGTGGATGATGGGGGCCAGAACCCATAACCCATAAAGTGATAACCTGCAAGAACTACAATAATGTCTGCCATGGATGCCACAGCAGACCCAGCCAACAACTGGCTACCTAAAGGCAATGGGAAGTTTGTATACATTTTATTTTACCTATGATATCATAATAATGATATAAAATATGCTACTTCCATATAAAACGACTTGACATCTACAGAAGAAATTCATCATCAACATACACTACCAACAACTGTACATCTGCTAGTGAGTATATTAGCCCTTGTTTCAAGAGACTACTCAAAAAAACATGAGATAAACCTGCAAGTTGTTTAGCCACTAGTGTCTCCTCATACTCCTCCCACTTAATAATGGTCTGGAGCTTCTCAGTTGAGCTTGATATGCTGGAGAGAAGACAGTGAAACTTGAGATCAACTCTGATAGAGAAATCACTAGGTAACATGAGGCTTCACTATCAAGAAGCTGTTTAACACATGACTGGTTCTGAGCATAAACCCACACACAAGCAGACACCTGCAGAGATCCTTATGAATTTTTCAGAGGAAGATCACAGAGGAAGTCGACATGAATGGGCTGGAGCAGAATGATACGAAGTGCAAGCAATGCTGGCATGGACTGGGATGCAGACAAAGTGTGCCCATGCAGGATGAGCTCAAGGAGAGACGATGCTCCAAGGCTCATGGCAACAGCTGGGTCACACTGATGTGGACGGTGGGAGAGTTTGAACAGCTCCTGAACACTGACTCAGTGCCACTCCAGGGGCTGTGGAGACCAAACCAAGAATCAAGAAGCTATTCCTCTCATCCCTACACTGACGGTTGATTCTAGACAAGGCTACTACATTCAGACACATGGGTGGGACAGGGTGAGGGAAAGGTGTCCCTGGAATCAGTGAGACAGCCCTGTACAAGGATATAAACCAGTAAGTTTGTTTAATTTGTTTAATTCAATTAGTCCTGTTTGAGTGTGTGCTATGTGCCAAAGAGTATGAAAAGCACTGGAGATGCAAGGATTCAAAATCACTTGAATCCATTCTCATAGAATTACCAAGTTCCTGTTATTTCAACAAAAATGGGTTGGCTTTTCTAATTGTCTCAGAGAAATAAGGAGGGATATTTGTTCCTCAAACAAGATAAATCTCTTCCACTTCTAGCCAAAGTGGGAGCTGCATGTGGGAGATAAACCAAAGGACACAAAGTGAGAAAATCCATAGAAATGACTCATTCCTGTTCAGTGGTTACTGAAAATACAGAAAAATAATGAACAGTCAGTACATTACCAGGAAATAGAAGCAGGTACTTAGAGAAATGTTGATGTGTCTTCCAAAGACAGATCATTTCTTTGTAGGCATTATCACTCCAGAGAGTCCTCATTCAAGACTAGATTGAACTCTCTAGACTAGGGATAGGTCAGGGCCATATGTTTCGGAGGATACAGGCCACGGGATGTCAAAGAACCTATGTAACAGCTATTTTATTGTAAAGTTCCAGACAGATGCACTGGGTTAGAAAAATGTTCCTGAAGAAGCTATAATCTTTGGTCATCATCTCCAAAGATGGCTCCAAAGTCAGGTTCCATTGATGAGCCTAGAAAAGTCTCAGGAAAAAAAAAAATCAAGAGTTGTCTCTATTTTCTAAATTTTTTATAATGAACATATATTACATTGTAATAAAAGAAATTATTTTTTTAATTAAAAAAAAAAAACTAAATATTGCCTGGGGCAGCACCTTTCAGCCCTAGATGCCTTACATTGCAAAATTAGCCATTCTTCTTTAAAAAAATGAATCTTGGCCTTCAGTCAAGTTACGATGGTAAGAACTCAAGTGTTATAAAATTTAGGAAATACTTCTTTTCTTCAAGAACATTTTCATTCACATTTTTCTTCATCTAAGTTTCTTCTGGGGTAAGAGGTCCATGTCTTGGGTTGTTTTTTCAGTATTGTTATTTGTTTGTTTGTATTTACCAATCAAGACAAGATAACCTCTAATTTTTTGAGCATGTTATAATATTCCTTTGAGAAAACACATGTGCTCTACGGGTACAAAGAAAGCTGGTCATGAAACAAAAAATACTCCAAATTAGCCACCGCCTCCCAAGCCCACAAATATAAAACTACAGAAATGCTTACATCAAAATGAATATTTATGGCTGCTAATTTGGATGGCTTTACTAAATCTAAGCCCCTAAGTGTAGGTCACCAACTTGGCTGTGTCCATTGAAATGATGTTCACCAAAAAAGAAACAGAACACACACAGGAGGAAAGAGTGTGCGTCCTTCATGCCTGGCCGTGTCTTGCCATTTCCCTGGAAAAGTGGGTGAGCAGCTCTGTAAGCAGACGGCAGGTTAAATGCCCTTTAGAGCAAGTGTGTGGAACAAGATGGACCCTCCTCTTGCTCAAGATGAGTGCATATGTTGTACAGTCTCCTAGGAACTAAAAACAGACTCATTACTAAATTCAAGGGCACGGAAAGTTCCCTGAGGTCTGAGACAAGAACATTCATCAAATCAATGCCAGAAACAAGACAGTCCCTGTGACCAAGCCCAACAATCTCAAGAGCCAACCTTCCTCCACAGACAAAAAGGGCACCTCCAACTCCCAGCCTTGAGGGAGTTTTTCCCATCAGGGGGTTCGAAGAGCAAAGTGTCCTTGCACTCTACAAAGCAACAGTAGCAAATTAAAGGCTATGGATAAGATTAAACCTCATTCCTCAGAGCTGGAGTTCTGAGGAGCGTTATCAGCCAGGGACTTATTTTGGAAATTTTCTAGAGAGCTGAACAGGACGGTTTGGAAATTTAAATAATACTGCTCCCTCCTTCTGGACAGTTTCATCTAGCATAGACTCTCACCCTGACCTGAAAAAGTTGCATGTGATTTCCAGCTGGTTCACAGGTTTTTAGCACCCCTGATGATCTTTTTATCAATATCACCAATAAGGCACCTGCTTCTTTTGGGAGCTGATGCCATATTGGGAGACACACAGAGAAAATAACTACCTTATGAGTTATTACAACTAAAAACTATAAGCACTTGAGCTGCTCAGAGGTATATGAAAGATGTTCATGAACTAAAGCAACCAGGACAGGTTTCCTGGAGCGGCAGGTCTGGAAATTCAAGGTGCACCCAGGGTGTTAGAATAACAGAACAGTATGCTAGGAGGGGGGTGTGGCATACTCAAATGCATGAGTCCCAAAAGACAAGCAGTACTTAGAGACTGCAAGTAAACAAGGCTGGTATGGGAGCAAATCTATGTAGGAAAAGAAAAAAGGACGGGGCAGTAAATAGGACTAAACTGTAAAGGGTCTTGGAGGCCAGACTAAGAAGTGTGGATTTAATTCACTAACAGAAGGCAATCCTTGAAAGTACTCAAGCAGGCCCATTTCAGGATGAAATGGAAGATTAATGTTGAGCGGCCCACAGGATAGCCTGGGGTGGGGAAAGGCTTGCTGGAGAAGGGGAAAGGCTCAGAAAGCTCAGGATGCCTGGCTCCTGCGTCTGCAGGGCTGAGGAAGTTGCTGACCAAGAATCTTTTGAACCTTGCTGCCCCACCTGTCTTACCACCCCCCTGAGAGGTGAGCAAGACTCCAGGATGTGAGGCCTCCAAAAAGACTTCCAGGTCAAGCAACAAAGCAAGAACTAGCCTATTCCATGAACTTAGGGGACTTAGAGGAACCAAGGGGCAGGGCTCAGCAGCTATTCCCTGCCTGCCCTTCCCCCATGTGCTCTGACCCAACAGGAGACAAGCCAGTTTGTCCAGTCAGCTGACAGATCCTGCACACAGAGAGGACTGTCTCCAGTAGAGAAACAGGTAACACAGAGTCACAAAGACACTCCAGACAAGTTTACTCAGTGGTTTCTACCTGTCACTCTTGAACTTGAAGAGTAGAGAAGTCACCTCTAATTTCAAACAAAATTGAATTCTTTACCCTGGCTACAAAACCCTGCCTACACATTCCACCACACTCCTGCCCACTTAACATACTGCAGACGGATGGTGTTTTATTCCTCAAACTTGTCAAGTTCATTCCCACCTCTGGGCCTCCACATCACACTTACTGCTCCCTCTAGCGAGAATGCCTTGCTCCATATTTAACTCAGATGCCTCCACTCAACCTTCGGCTCTTCAGTAAGGCCCTCCTGACCACTCTTCTTTAATGTGTGTGCCCACTGAAGAGGTGCACCCCATCCCAGCACACCTGTCTTATCACCCCCATGTATCTTCTCAATTGCCTTTAGCTCTGTCCAAAATTCTAACTTCTCTAAATGTGTGGATTGTTGTCTGCATTTCAATTGAAATTTTACACCCAGACAAGCAGCAACCTTTTCAGTCTTATTTATCTGTCTCTCCAGTGTCTACAAAGTGCCTAGCACATAGCAGTGCTTAATAAATGTTTGTCAAATGAGTAAAAACAATTCATTAATCAATCCATGTCTTGGGAGATCCATGAAATCTCACCTCCCTGGGTGGACAATCTGTTTAATGGTATGTGATGCTCAGACAGATCTTTAAGAGTCTAGAGCTATAGAGTTTCTAGTTTTTCTTAAACCATCTGCATCCACAACGTTGGCAGCTGAGTATTGTGTGTGTTCCCATCAAATGGGGGAAAAGCAACAGGGAACTTGGTGCATGCACAGTCAGTGAGAAAAGAAACTTCCAGAAATGTCTTCATTAACCAAGCAGCTTTTGGGGGCAGTCCCTTGAAATGCTGTCATAGTTGGTAATAAGAGTCCCCTAACTGTGGAGTTAAGGGCAGGGGAGAAAGGGGTCAGACGGCTGGAATTCCACTACAATGGGGATAAGAGAGTCTCTGGCAAGCTTAGGCCATAAATCACCTCCTGCTCCCAGGCCTGTGTCTGAGCTCTAATGAGGCTTTATGAAAAGCAGAGCTGCCTTTCAAGAAAATTTGAGCATAACTAGGAAACAGCAAAACACGGCCAAGTCTCACTTACTGGGGCTGACAAGATGAAGAGACAATAAAGGAAACCCTCAGATAATTCAGAAACATGTTTCAGCAAACCTGTTCATGATCTAACACTAAAAGCCACTACCATTTCTGGAGCATTTGATCACTCACACAGCACTGTCACATCCCACCACCTCGTGATTCTCAAACTCCCTGTGTGGCTGATGGCGGCATCACCAGCATTTTGCAGACGCAGAAACTGAGGCGAGGCGCAGAGATCAAGGAACTCACCCGAGTCCCAGACAGGATGCAGAACAAGAAGTAAGCCCCTCCGCCCACCAAGGGGACCGACTCCCTCCTGGGCCTGCCCCTGCTCAGGAAGTCAGGAGTGAGAGCCTGTGGAAAGGTCCTGTGGGCCAGGGCACAGGAGCCTCACCCCCAGTTGCTCCTGAGTCCTTACAGACACCTTTATTTCCTCTTCTGTCGCACTGGTGGAACTTGCTGTTTTATAATGCCCTCCTGTTGTTCCTAGCCCACTCATTTGCCCTCAACAACCATGACTTGGAAAGGCTCAGAAGGCAACAGACATGCCCGCTGTGCCTGCTGTCCCCCTGGGCAGCAGCTGGAGTCTAGCACCCCCAGCCAGTCGTTGTGGCTCCTGCGGCAAATGCCCACAAGGCTGCAGCCCACTCACTTAGGTGACAAAGGCTCCTCAGGTCAGACACATTCCTTCATGCCAACAGCACTAGGAAGCTGGATAGTGTGCTGGTCACAGGGCAGGTTCATGGTCAGACTGCCTGGCTCAGAACCCCAGCTCAGCCACTTCCCAGCAAGTTATTCAGCCTGTGCCTCAGTTTTCTCATCTGAAAAATGAGAACTAGAGTGGCATCAACCTCATGAGGGCCACTGTGCATACTGAACAAGGAAATACCTACAAGGCACTTAGGCCCGCGTCTAGCACTGTTCAGCAGAGGCCTAATAAATGTTACCTGGTGCCATTAATCGCCCTCATTTCAGACACAATGTTCTTGAAAGATTAAGAGAGTCTGCACAGGATAAGGGATGGAAAGAAATATATCCACATGTAGGCTATAATGCAGTGTGCTTTATATTTTGGACAAAGCAGATTAGGAGCCAAATGAAAACCAATTAATTCACCAGAAAAGACAAAGAAATCCTCACTGAGAACATCAAGCTCATTCCAGCTTCAGGACCTTTGCACATGCTGTTCCCTCTGCTTGGCAAGTTCTACGCTCACATCCTCCCATAGCAGGCTGCAATGTCCCCTCCCCAGGGGACTCCTGGGCCACCCCCTTGAAAGATACCTCTCCTCACACTCTATCACACCACACTGAGGCACTGTTTTTACAGTATTCCGCACTTTGAAATAGTCTTATTGCCCAACTCCTCCTCCATAATGTTCGCTGTATATAGCCAGGAACTTTGCCTGTTTTACTGGCTATTGCTTCCCCAGAGCCTAGAACAGTGTCCAACACATAGTAGGCATACACAAAATGGCTGAACCAATAAGTGGACACTGAACTGGGCCATGAAGAAAGAGTGAGCAGGCATTTTCTAGGTTAGAAAGGGTGTGCCAAGGTAGGAAACCATGAAGGCAAATGTGTGTCTGGAAGAAGTCTCAGAGGACTCCAATGTCAAGTTAGATGACCCCCTGTGACACAAGCCCACAGCGTGACAAAACCTGGCTTAAGCTCTGACTGGAGTCCAACCAGTCTTCCCAGGGCCTAGCCTCAGAGAGGTCAGCCAGATAACACTGAGCCTTCCATCCCAACCCTTCTGCTCCAGCAGCGGGCAGGGGCTCTCCAGCACCATGAGACATCGCCATGTGAGCCGGAAAGACCGGCTTTCCATCCAGTTTCTTGAAGAAAAGAGTATCCAAGTGCATAACAGTCTCCCTGTGTCACAGGCCACCTCCAGCACACTGCCACTATCTCGAGGGACCCACAAGTCTACCATGAATCATTCCCCAGCTACAATCTTCATGAGGAAAATGCACTTGTAATAAGGAGTTCATACCAAAACATCTCAAAGAGAAAAAACTGAAAATTAAGCATTATATGAGCAGAGAATTAAATATTAAGTAATAATATGTAATTACAAATTATACTTATAGTTATATATGAGTGGTAACAGCTAGTATTTATGAAGCTCTGCTCAACAGTGCCCACCTTTTACTGATTTTGCATCAGTGGAGAACTCTGAATTTATAATATAAAAATATATGCAAATGAAATATTTCATTCAGACACTGAGCTGTAGCAGTGAACAAGTCAGAGACCATTCCCTCAAGGTGCTCACAATCTAGGTATAACATGAGGAAGAAATCATCAACTCTGCTAAGTAGGTCAAAAATACAAAAATTTTTAAATAAATAAAATAATAATGATGATGATATCAGCCACTAACATTTGCTGAGTAATTACTATGTCCCAGCCACTGTCCCAATGTACCCTTCACTCATTTAATC